>JAULBU010029331.1:0-16979 GCA_032358235.1 Odonthalia washingtoniensis
TCATCATCATCATCATCATCATCATCATCATCATCATCATCATCATCATCATCATCATCATCATCATCATCATTATCGTCATCGTCATCATCAACATCATCATCATTATCATCATCAATCAATCAAAAACGCCAACTAGCAACATCAATCAGCAAACATCTATCAAGAACATTAACCAACAATGGATCGACGCTCCCTAACGCTATATACGTACGCATGTTATGGTAAAGACTATGATTATGTTTTATGGTATGCGATACAATTATCACATTACCACATTATCATCAACAAATGTCATTACGTTTTCGCCGCTATGTGGGGTTTTGTCAGGTTCGTTGCTTTCATGGCTTTCATGGTTTTCATTAGATTCAGTGGTTTCGAAATAAAGTAGACGTGTTGCTACTCTTTCTGTTCTGTTGGTATTGTGTATGATGTTAGGGTTGATGAACCTGTTGTTGGTGTTGCTTGTACTTCTTCTTCTGTTTCATATTCATATCCATAGTCACCTCCGGCACTACATCCTTCCTTAGGTTCGTCTTCTTCGGGAGATGATGATGTCGATGCTGCAGAATAATCTTCTGTCTTCAATTTGCTTTGATGTTTTGTTTCTGTCGAATGTTTAACGTTATCAATTTCATCATCCAAACCTCTCAAAGGAGCGTTTGCATCTTTTCTTGAAATATTTTCCGATGTCGGTGATGATGCTGAATTATCGATTTTTGTCGTTGCTGTTTCCAGTGAGTCTGTAGAGCGATGTTGTTATATCGGTAATGAATAAAATAATGATGTAGGTATAGCCAATACCACCACAAGAACAACAACCTTGTTAAGGTTCTTGTTTCTTGAAAGAATTCTTTCATATTGTTCTCCTTCCTTGTTGCTATATTATATTATATTATTTGCTGACGATAACTGGTAATGACAAAAAAAACAGTGTGTTATTTGTGTTCTTCTTCTTTATTAATCAGTAAAAGGATGTTTCTCTTTATTGTGATGCGCTAAAATTCATGTAAATAAGATGATCTTGTTTGCTCTAAACTCTTTTCTTATTTCCTTTTCTATAGACGGTTGTTGGAATTCAAATTACCATTTGGATATTCAATTTCATCGAACACGAGATGTCACTCATTTGTCTTCGAGATGATTGACTTGTTCTATGTTCATTTGATACCGTCAATCTCATCATCGTTCACCATGTAATCAGCAACAGATTTATCAACACCCTCACCGCCGTCCATTTCAGCAACCAGTAACTCTACCCCTGCTTCTTCCCTAAAATCCTAAGTAAAGCGCTATACCACCATGGTCCAGATTTTTTCTGTGCGCGCGCCTTGTTTACTCAGTAAAGCGTATTGAAATTTTGGAGGATGAACACACGCTAGTGATTGATTTGTTTTATATGTAGTCAGTATATTGTTCTTAGATGATTAGTCAAAAAATTTAATATGTGATTCATTGAAAAATTCTCTAATTCTATTTCTTTTTAACCCCGATATATCCACTTTCATTTCAATATTCCATTAGTCATCATCCTTACATATTCTCAAAATTCTCTCCTTTTGTATCTATGTTCGTTATTAAACAACTGGATGTCTCAAACACGTCCCTTTTTATCCATATAATCATCTTATTATTTAATCATTTCATTCTTTCGTTCGTTCATGATAATAACAATCGTCATAATAACAATCATCATGGTAATTAACCCCTATATTACCGATTCTAATCTATCACCACTCCAACAAATACGCAATACCATTTTCTGACATCATGTCATATTTTTTTCTATTTCCATGTTCAGTCCTCCCTTTTTTTAATTTTTCCAGGTTCAATTCTCATTGTTATTTTCCACTTTTTTCTGCCTCATTCCTTCTTTTTTTCTCCTGGCTCAGCCCCCCTTTTTTCTTACCTCAATTTTTTTAAAATCACAAATTGTGATTAAAATCTCCCCCAATAAAAATCCTATCTTGAACAGGTGTTCCAATAGGCATCAACAACATATGTAATGGTACATTACCTGTTTCATCTATACCCCCACCATGTACAGAGAAATAACGAGCATGAAGTACATCCCCTCTACAGATGAGGATACTGAATGGGGGGACGGTAACACAATTACTTTGACAAACGTCAGACAGTACAGAAGAAACAGTTTCCGGTAGGGTTGCGTAGTATTGGGAACGTGGGCATACCCAAATAGAAAATACGTTTCTTCCCGATATCATAAAGAAGTAGCCAGGTTGCTCGACAATCTCACCAAGCACAGGTGGGAAATCGAGATCTGTATGGAGGTCTTGCCATTCACATTCCAGGGCATTTCGTAATGAAATTAACCCAATGTTCGGTGATTACAACTGAAATTTTCCATCATGAGCGATTCCAAGTCCCATTATTGCGGCTAGAATTGACATCAAAAAGTCTAATTCAGTCTTTTTTGCACAAATTTGTATATTATTCTCAATAAACTCAGAAACTGCGAAGTCAGTAATCATTTCTCTACGGTTGGAGTGTGAATTACTGGAATATGGACCATTATTGTGAATAGGACTCCAAACATTGTCATCGTGGATACAGGAATACTAATCTAGAACTGATGACACGTCTAGTATGATATCATTTCCAGTCCCTCTATCATCAAACACAGAATGGGCTGCAATACCCTCCAGAAGAATGTACTCCTCCATACTTAGTTCAGTTTTCTTCAAATGGGAGAAAAAAGAGCCGAGATTTGAATCACGCTGCTCCATACCAAGAGAAAGTGTCAATCTGGTTCCAACACCTTGTCCCAAACTTTTCATGTACTTGATAACACCATAATCAAATGCATGACAGTGCAAGGCCTTTAATGTATTTGGTTAGTTGATCTCTCCATATGTACTTTGATTGTAAGTATGTTGCTTTTAAAAACATAGAAACATCTCCCGCAAATTGATCCCACAACCCGAATGGGAGAGGTACCAGTGCAGTGCACACTGCCAGATTTGATTCACTACAACTTCCTTCTTTTCTAGACTTCTTCATAACCATATCAACAGTTCCTCTCTCCCCTTCATTACTTTTCTTGGCGTTGGCGATTTATGTTTCCTTTTCTTTTGACAATAGGGATCTCCAATACTTTCCCTTCTTTCCTTTCTTACTGTGTAACTGTCACACGTCACACGACAAGGGAAAATTAACTTCATGATGAAATGTTTCCTTTCAACGTACTGCTGAAACTCCTCCTCTTCTACAGTCTTATTCAAAAATTGGATATGTGTTCCATAACAGTAGCGTTTTTACCCCCGCAATGTTTTTCTTCGCCCATGACTTTTCCCGGACTGTCACCAATACTGGCCCAGATCGGTTTTAAAATTGTCGTAACTATTTAACGATAATTTCGAAAGGGCCAACTACCCTCTTGCTACATTTTCTTTTTATGCAAATCCTGTACCAGAAAATGCATGTACGACTCTAAAAATTCAATACCATTACGAAACATTTCTTGAACACATATGTGCGAGATACATATGTTCTCATTTTGTTGAAGGTATTGAAGAAGGATACCTTTAATCTTTCGATCTTGAAAACAATATTTCGAAACGAGAGCATAGTTCCAACACATCTTCATCCCAACACTCGGTGTAACCCACTACAGAATAACAAGTAACGAAATTTTCTAATTGAATCATATCTATATACAACTTGATGTTCTTTCCTTGATAAAACAAAGAATAAGAAACGCACCCTTCCAGTATCGAAAAATGTCTTACATTTCTATGGATAATGATTATTTCATTGATTCTAACAGACAGCCAAACTCGTTCGTAATATGTGATTTTGATGCCATCACGGCGACCAATAACATTGACGAAGATGAATTTACCTTCAATACCAGATTCTTTGTCCGAACGTCTCATATACTTTAGCCGATAGTTTCCATCAATTATAAAAAAGCTGCCACTGCCTACTTTTGTGCTGACACCTTTTAGTTTTTTAAATTTCGTAACTTCCTTCATCTCCAACATACATCCAACAGTTATTGAGCACATGTTGTGTAGATAAGCATTGGTAGTAATGGACTGCCCAATAACAGCACTATAGAAAGTCGGCTCATCATATGTTATTTGGTCCATTGTTATGAACATCTTTTCGTTAACGTATGCTTCTTTGAATAAAGATCAAGCCTTCGGAGAGACGGCCGATGAGTTGAGGGCTAATAAGCTGAAGTTGGAAAAAACGTTGTGTAGATGATTTTGCCAAAGTGGCGAAAGCTCAATTTCCATTTCCAGTACAGTTCCAAGTACTGGGAATTTTGTAGTAAATGTACATCATTCGCGGGCGTCTGCATCAAACATTGGACTGGTTTACAAGGTATGAAGGAGAATGCTAAACTTATAAATTTCAAATTAATTTTAGGACAATACCACAAACAATGTACTGTTTGTAGTTCTCACTCCTAATCCAAAATTGGGCCCTACATAAATAAATATATACAAAAAAGATCCAGTTACTGGAACTTTTTTAAAATTTCGTTTCGTTTCTAATAAACACAAATTTGAGAAGAAAGTTAATTTTTTTATTTTAATACACGCATACAATGAACATATCCTAAACGTGTGATAGAGCTGAAAGAAAGAAATTTCTTCACAGATTTCATGTTCCAAGGGAATTACACTTTCAGTAAAAACTTTCCTCCATCACTTGTACGGTCATTCCTATCACTCAATCATTGAAAACTTCACGGACACTCCAAAAAATCACATAGTTTACATCAAAAAGGGGGAGATGTCTCCAAGTCAAACAATACAGAAATGCTCTTTCCACCTGAAGCTTTTCAAGCCGGCATCGCATGCAATCAATAGAAACAGAGAGTGCAAATCATGCAAGGTGCCTTGGAATATACTGCATTCACTTCCATTCGTTCCTGTGAAATCAAGACATGGGTTTCATATATGTAATGACAGTTGGGTCTGGTCTCCGACTATCACCGCCTAAGTGGCAGAGCATTCAAAATCCGTCATGGAGAAACCCAACATCACAAATTATCCAAATTGCACATCAAGTCAAGTTCAATTATGAAGTCGCCTTCTTCTGACCATTAAAAAGATCAAAATTGAATAAAGAAAGCGGCGGCGCACTTCTAGACGTATTGAAAGAACGCAATCCGTTGAAACATAAGCAAGTTGAAAAACTGGTTAATCGTTTTCAAAAGTTTATTGAATTAAAAAAAATGCACTCAGAGTGAAGAATATAGATGGAACAACTCCCTCTTATTAACTCATATCAATCTCCACATCATCAACATTATATTTCTGTACTTATTTATAGAGGTCAGATTTGGTACTGCCACCATAATCCCTTTCAATGTCACTGTTCATATCAAAGTACCTGTCATGAACTACTTCAAATTCATCATTTCAATCAAACGATTTTATCTCACTGCGACAACCTACACCATGCAGGATATATGCATCATAAATAGTTCCATACCAAAAGTATATCATTTCGTGGAATGATTCTGCAGTTAGAGATATATATACACGGCCGGTTCTCGGATATTCGAAGGCAGTTGTGAAATTCCGATTCACATTTCCCAGTATTTCTAGTATGTTTTCAGAATCACCTAACTCCAATTCTAGCTCAAAGTCGGCGGTACCTATACGATCATCACCGTCTTTCAACAATTTAAGAATATATCCTAGAACAATTCCAGCTGAAATGACATGGAGAAGTTCCGATCTCGATCCCTCGTTTGTAATACTACCTCCTTTCGTAACAACGGGTTTTTTCAACGAAGTTTAGTTACTATTTCCATGGAGACTTGAATCTACTTCTTCATCACATCTAGTACCAACTTCAGGCCCACTTCCTACCTCCACTTCAGATATTTCTTGCTACTCATCTTCGAAAACGGTTGTCATGCTCCGTTCAGATTTCTTCTGATGACCAACATCATGTCCATCCCCATTACTTCCATAATCACTTTCGAAACAGTCAATCAATGCTGATATTTCTGCATATAGACGAATAGGATAAGTTATCGATATGTCTCCATTAAACCCCAAGTTAAATTCGTGGAAAGCGTCAAAAACGAATGTACTGGGTTCATTACTGAATAACATATCAATTACATCCACCGAAATATCTTCAAAATAAACGCTTCCTTTCGCACATATGGAATTAAACTTGGCAAGTCTCCAATACGCTGTATCCTTTTTCCCAAGATCATATAACTTCAAAAGTTTATCATATGCCTCAACTCGTTTCGCACGAACTTTTCCTTCCCATTCATCTTTACGAAGTGTTGTTATTCATGCAGAAATACGTGTATATCCCAAGTTTGAAAAAAGGAACTTTCGCGGCACGTTTGTGAGCACTTACAACTTGAGCAAATGACTTTCAAAAACGAGATTACATTGCAGAAATCTTGATGAATGTGTTAAAATCTTCCTTTTCAACAGAATGATTATACTCTGATTGTCTCCTACTCTTTCATATCTCTGTTAACACAGCTTGCCCAATAAAGTTTCAAACGCTTTCAATATTGCATGTGTACACACCATTTGTCTCAAGATTATGTTCCCTTGCAGTTTCCATCTTGCACATGGGTACAGACAGATGTAAAAAGTTCCATTCACCTTCGGAGTTCCAACTTCTATCTGTGAAAATAGCTCCACACGGATGAATCAACTGATCCTTTGATAAATCGTTAACACCATAATGTTTTACAATACTAACAACACGTCCTCTCCAGTCATGCTGCCGTTCCATTTTGACGTCATTTACGTTCTGATTACAGGAAAGTGTACTAGTCATATCAGAGGAAGATGACAAACAGCATTCTGCTGTAAACAGACGTGCACAAACAGACAAATTTCCATGTGCTCTGCACATAACTCGAACTAAATCGATAGAAACATTTTCATCAGACATCTACCCAATAAACTTCTCCATTGATGCATTTTCCTTCTTCGATCCTTTCTTCTTTTTGGCCCCAATTCCTGAAGACACGCTTCTACCATCCGGGATGCGACTGTACGCTACCTTCTCCAGTTCTATCTTCTTTTTATTTTCACCTTTCTCTTCACTTTTATCCTTCCAATTACGAACAATATCAAGAAGCTCATGTTGTAAACGACTGTGCATACGTATTGATTTCTATATTTCATGGAACTCGTCCACATCAACCCTAATTGTTGCACCCACTCTTCTATTTAATAAACACCCACTGAAAGTTGATTCACCATTGTCGACAACTCTAGTATGTGGTCTTACTCCACCGTTCCCTTCAACAGTGCCGGTCAGCAGTACACTAGTATCCTTTTGTTCTACCAGGCAGCCTGTTCTTACTATAGGTTAGTCATGTCGTACAAAGCTTGAAGAATTAAGATCCATTTCTCGGTACCGCGTACATGGTGATGAAATCACAGGTTGAATTCCCTCTTCACTTGATACATCACAATCTCATGCAAGATTTACTTCACTTATCCTTCCCACATCTATTTATAGGCTCCCTGACAGGGACTTCCTTCCTATCGCCGGTGATTTTATTTTTATATATTTACTACTACTACTACTTGCAGGGTTCTGCACATACATTAGTGCTTCCTCGTAATTTAACCCAACTCCTTCATTATTGCCGACTACCTCATTTTCAACAAGACTTACCATTATTCTCATGCTACATAATACCTCTTTACGTCGCGTAACGTTATGTTAATTATATTTGGAAAATACAAGAAAATGAATTGCTTCCTTTCCGACTTCTTTTTCTACACTTCTAAAATCTTGTGGGCGATTATCACTATTTCGGTTGTCTCCATTTCTAAAATCGTTACCTGCGTCTGTTGATTTTCTTCTCTTAGTCCCTCTCGTCTCAACCCATTTCCTCATTTTTTTCTTTTATCAGTGATAGTGAAACGTTATCTCTAGTTGCACATAGTATAACAATGTCCAACGGTTCTGTTGTTGATAACAAAATCTGTAAGATACATTGAAATAGGTGGTAACAACATTTTCAGTTTAAGTTGTGAACTTTATATAGATTGAAAAGTGCAATTCATTTCAAGAACTGTACTTCACTTCTTTCGAAAAAACCAATACACGTTGCCATGTACTCTGTACTTTGAAAAATTCATGTTACCCTAATTTGTTTTCGGAACAATTTATTATTTTTCTATTTGTCATTTTTCATAGTATTTTCCACCTCGACCAACTTCGAATAGATTTCAAAGTTTCATTCAATGTAAGTTAGGTTCAACATTTTTCAAAAATTCATCGACATTTCGGTCAAGATGCGAAGTACGTGCTGTGGTCGTTTTCGAAAATATGCACAAATTCGGCTGCACTTAGATAATGTCCGAAGTGCAATCCCTAAAACACGAAGTGCAAGATGCAGAAGTGCACCGAAGTGCTCGACTTCGGGATAACTTCGGGCACTTCGCATTGCACTTTGTTTTTGAATGCTACAGACGTTGCTGTTGGACAAAACATTTGACCCCCCATACATTTAATGGAATTAGTTTAACGCGTACTGGAATATATTTTCCAAACCAAATTTTCTTCCATGTTTAATTACATATCAATCCCCAATCCAGGAGCCTGCTGTTTCCCAGTTACATACAGATGTACCATAGAATGAGAATAGTGTAGACTCTTTGTGATTTTGTTCTCCTTCGGCGGTTTTGGACATTGACCACGATTCAAAGATTCCAGAGAATCAATACCTCACTAATGACTGATGCACAGTGGACAAGTGATTTTTTTGGTTCGTGTTTTTGGTGAAAGGTGATTTCAATGGCTGGTGATTGAATCCAAATGTCATCTCGGAAACAAACAAGGAATGAAAATATAGCGAGATGGTATGGATTGTAAGCTTCGGAAGTCGATGTAGATTAGGGTGATAGAGGTCCTTTTTAACCTTTGTGTTTGTTAAGAACAGGGTGAAAACATTGGAAATGAAGCTATAGGCTAAAGAACTTATGTACTCATGATACTTATTTTCATCAGAGCCTTGAACGGGAGCGAAAGATTCAACCCCATCTGTCCCAATAGAAGGCCAGCAGAAGGCCAGTGAAACGAGGTCACAATAAATCTTGACCAAGTTGAAGATTTGTTGTGACACTGATGCGGAAATTATTCTGAACATAAAAGGAAGAATGGCAATCACAGCGTAGACCGTTGACAATGACATTGAATTAAGTTTCTTTGAACTAATGTTATACATTGTAGTCTGTGGAGGACCCAATGGAGACGATGAAGTGCAAACCGCAATGTCCAGATCTCGTTGCTCGTCGTCATTTGATAATTTCACAAAGAAAAGCTCGACCAGAAATTTTCTCAGACCGGCAAGTAGGTGATCGGGTGCAATTACATTATTGCAATAAGTATCAAACTTGCCAGATTCTACAGGATTCCCATAGCTCCTTTTGGAATTTCATGATTTACCTTATCAAGTTCCAAAGAAAGTTTCAGCAATGGCCACTTCCATCCCAATTCAATATCATGAACTCATCCAGGTTTCATCCGGATGTAATTTTCGTCGTCCTTTGCAATAGTTGAATGTAGAAGTTCTAGGGTTTGTCTCATCGTCCTCGAGAAAGATGCGTTGGACGAATGTGTGTTCTTTGAATAACCGTAATCGAACACATCTTTTTCTCTGGAATGTCTAAAAGAGCAATTTTTGCAGGGCGATCTGGCACTATGCATCAATACATCTATTACTTTGACTATTCCGGATAATTTCCAACAAACCCAGTAATGTCTTTATATACGCGGGACGGTGCATCTGTTGCATCAATACACTCTAATCCACGGACTGTTCCTTCAACGATATCGGGAATGAGAGCTTCCGAGACTTAGTTTGGCCTGACTCCACTTGGAGTAACAGATATAGTTCGTGTAGAGGCCAACCTTCTGCTTCGTTTTAATGATAAAGATAGGGGTACCATGTAGATACCTCTAAACGATCCTTTTGGAAAAATCTGCGACCTAAGGCTGAAATCATCAGAGTAAAGGAGATCTCTGTATATATAGTAGCGTTCACCATTCTGCAAGAAACAATGCGATGTCATTGTATGGCATACCTCTGTCTCACTTCCATTGAAATCTCCAATTGTCAATGGAATAGATAAGACCTGTAGGAGGAGTAGTGGGAGGGGACCAGACAACGCTGAATATTTTAAGTGTAAAATCTCAAAGAATATTGCAAATTGAGACACTTTGTCAGATGTAGTGCACCAGAAACGGTTGATGAAGACAAAAATTGTAGAAATTGTGGGATTATCATTCCTTCCAGTTTCTAAAAGAATTGTACAAATATCACCTTGATATGCTTCAAAAATCACTTTCAAGATTTAGATGGTGGATGATTTCAACAGGTGATTATTCGATACTTGATGTGTCTGATTGGTCAGACTGACAATTGGTCATATTGAATCGGTTTCTGCTCAGATCTCCTGGTTCGTTTAGTCCTCGCGTATGTCTGAACCGCCATACGCTTCATATTTCCACAATGTTTTGCAGTATTACGGCGAATTAAATGTGATTTAATATTTTTGCAATACAATTAGTTTAAAAGTTTCCATTTCTACAGGTAGTTTTAAGCATCATGGATGAAAAGACTGGTCAGGTGGTGATCCGTCATCTGATATTTCGGATTCATTTCCATTAGCAGAGACTTATCCTAGACACCATGAAAAAGAAACGGTAACATGGATAGTTTGGGATGAATAGTTATTTTAGTGGTTCCACCCATACGAAGATAAAAGCTATGCAGAGCCATTGTTGAGTTCCTCACATTGAAATGGGATCACATCCCCGGTTTTCAAATGCCTCTCGAAACATCCGTAACTTACATACAATCTATTATGTCGAAGGGTTAATTTAGAGATGTCGCGAACGATTCTTGATCGTTAAATATGGAGTTCCATATTTCTTTGTGTGTCTTTTCTATACATGTCTTGAAGTAAAGAAATTTTTCCAATATCGTACTTTTCCCAATCGCTGATTAACACTATACAAGAATATTTCTTATTGCATTAGTGGTATAGGTACGCCCACAAGTTTTTTTTATCTATTAAGAAGAAGAAAGAATTTTAAATGACATTTTAAAATACGAAGAAAATTAATTTTCAAAAATATAAAATTCTTGTCCGATCCATCTATTTCAATGAGCAAGATCCAAACAGCAGCGTTTCTACTACCACCAACTGTACCATGTCATTTCCATTTCAAGGCTTCGAAACTTTTAGTCTGGCTTTATATCTACAACATCTACATTAAAATTAACATCAAGAACCAACGACATCAACTCGACTAAGGCTCAACATCAAACTTAACGATTGTGGCCGAAATTTCTCAGCCTAACCCAATTTTAATTCTGAGAACGGCGTTACGCTTGGACGATCTCCTTCTCCAGTGCACCTATTTGCAAGTAAATCCGAGGTGTTTACTTTGCGGGAGAGACATTTAAAAGTTTTGTAATATGAAATCACGAAAAATCCTTTTAACTTTCACCCCCCAAAAAGGGTTTTGATAATTGCACGTTTCCTTTTAAAAATACTTGATCATCCTTCATATTATGACAGGTGTGAAAATATAAAATAGGAAATGGCATGAAAAGTGACCTTTTTTCCACTGAAATTTATTCAATTTTCGCAGAAATGGCACAATAGAAATGAGAGGAAATTATCATTTGTGCCAATACGAGTTCCCTTACATTGTACAGCAATGTATATTCAGAAATCAAGGGCGATCGGTCAATTTTCAGACGCAGTGTGACAATGATGTGATATGACGCAATTAGAAGTTGTAATAACCCCCACTTTGTACGGTAAAGATGGAAAAACACCACTCGCCTTCCGTTGGAAATGAATATCAAACGTCGGTGAGGATAGTATCATTTTCAAACCGAAAGAAGGAGGAGTGAGATAGCCAAATGGTGCAATCCGGGAAAGAGTAATGGGGTAGCAGTAAGTGAGCCTCATCAAGAAAGAAAGTGATTGTATGTTGGAAATGTGAGGTGTGTGGACAAATATTGTGATGTTGATAACGAAACAAACGAACTACCAAAAAATAATCGGGGAGAACGGAAAGCAAAGAGTACAGTATGACGAAGAACGCTATTTCAATTACAACTTGGAATGAAAGGATGTGTTCCTTCCTGTGTCAAATCAATTATCATTGCCATGGTACATTAGAATGCTTTATTGAATTCATGGGAACCGAACACAGTTGTACTGTATGGAATTCGTGTTGCAATAATTACTAACGGCTTGGACTAATTCGTAGAACAAAAGGAGCGGAATTCGATTGGCGATATTGAGATTCTACAAAACCTTCTACAACGGACATCAATGTTTGGATATAGAAAGAAAGTGATCTATGAATCTTGTCAACTGAATGGGATATTTGAAATGGTTGATGGTCGATTTCCATACTGTCAGGACGAGCACAAAACTGAAAAAATGTTTACATGTATTGCACTTTTAGATTTGTTTGGAACACATACAGACAAAAAACGTAAGTACAATCTTATTTTTAGATTCCCAGTAGGCATCATTCCAAACGATGTACAGAATAATATGATCGGACACAACGGGTCTCCAAAAATATTGATATTTTCTCTTTTCTCCATCCAACCAATGAAAACGCCCAAAAAGTGCGTACTGTATTCTTTTTTATTTTTCGTTATTTCAGAAATTCTGCCCTATAAATCTATCTATGCAGTGCTACATTGACCTCATGCTCCGAAATGTGTCTGTTAATAACACTCAATTATGTGGAAGTAGAATGTATTTTTTAACACGACTTCCACGAATTTCAAAAGTATTTCCAGTATCGTTATATACTTTTACATTAACTCCTATAGTAAAAGAGATTCTTTGGCCATCAACGAGCGATGTGTATACCCCTGAGAAATTTACATAATCGTCATTGCCAATATTGGGCAGTTTATTTTTGTTATATTTTGCAACGATAAGCTCACAGTCAGCATCGAACCTTGGTTCGATGCGGTCAACAGGAACTTATATTTTAGCCGCCTTATCACTCAGTCGCACAGTAATGCAGCCATGTCTATCTTGTTGCATCGTTGTGTGGATGGAGGATGAGGGATGAGGGATGAGAATATAAACAGAAGCTTGTCGCTTGTAACGGATAAAGGCACTATGAAGGAAGTTGATATGGGGTTGAGAGTTTTCGGGAGACTGATTTACGGGCAATTTTGAAATCTACTTTTTGTAGGTTGACTTATCGTTAGTATACGTGTTTTTAGTACAGTATGCATTTTTATTGATATCATCATGGAAAAGTAGAGAAATACAGAGGGGGAGCAAGTTGCAAATTGGAAGAAGATGTGAAAATTACAACTTTAGTACGTGAGACAAAACTGAACTACGGTCGAATGGCCGAGCGTGTCCGTAGCCAAAATAAGTAGAAAGGTTGGTCCTTTCCATGTTTGTTGTGTTCGCCCACTTTTTTGGTTACCTTTTCGACTGAGACGAGAAGTTGTCTCAGTGATGGATTAAGTATCCCAAAATATCAAGGACAAAAGTATAAAACAAAACAACACATGCCGATAAGTTTCATGTGAAAACACTACAGTAAGGTTCAAAAATAGATAGACATGATGATAGATATATTGTCTATATATACAATGAAAACAGAATCGAACACATTTTTGAGTGATAAAGCAAAACATAAACATATAAAAACATCAAGAAATCCTGGATAATAATATGCAAGATCTATTGGATATTATCCCAACTTGAGATTCTCCATTTTAAAAGAATGATATAAAATTTCCTAATAGTAGAAGCTAAACTTGAAGATAAAATTCTAGGTAATAGAATTTTCATACTCATTGGTATATTTTAATATGCCAATGAGTATGAAAATTCTACTGATATTTTCAACAGAAGGTAATACATACAATTTATTGGAGGGCTAATATTAATTTACTGGTTTAGCTAGTGAACTTCTGAATGTAATCAAATGCTTCTTGTTCATTAATATTAGAATCTGTATCATTGGAAAAGTTGAGTGCATCTGTAATTTTATCAATTTTTAATTTAGTGAGGTGCTCAATCAATTCTATTTTAATTTCGGTCATACCCGACTGCAAATTTAGTGGGATTTCGTCGTTTTCGGTTGAATGGGTTGTTGGTAGCAAAGTGTCATCCCATATGTGGTTCCCTGGTTCGTATTTGGGAGTGTTCGGGGAACTAGCAGAGGGGTAGGGTTCCTGGGATATGTAGCGTTTTTCAAACTGTTGTGCCCGTTTGTATTGGCAGACATATTTTGGTTGTTGGGAAAGTTGCTTGGAAAATGTGCCATGCCAGTTTTTTTAAAAGGAATTGTTGTATGATTTACTGTTTGAAATCGGTGCATATATAGGCTTTTATTGATTTAGATATGTAGTAAATTTATTATGACGCTGAAAAAATACTACAATATATTATTAATTGTTTAATTCTTTCCCGCTTCCATTGACGTCGCTACTGATTTATTCGCTTGATCTCTGTGATCTCTGTGATCTTTGCGCTCTTTTTACCCTCTTTGATTCCTTCACCCTCTCTTCTTCTTCGCATTTCCTTTCTTTTTCTTGTATAATTTTAGCATAACTGGATACGCAATATCCTTTATAAATTGTTTTATCTAGATATGATGAAAAAGTGGTTTTTTTGAATCTTTTTCAATAACTGCATCATCGAATTGAGTATCTCTATATATTTATATCCATCATCTACATAATCTATCTGGTCTAAATCTTCTATTTTCTTATTATCGTCAAATTTAGCAAACCAGTCTTCAGCGTACTATTCAAATTAATCTATTCAATATTTAAGTGTTGCTTCTATTGGAGTACTTGAAGAAGCCATCGTAAGTATTGAGATGTTGCAAATGTGATTATTGAAGGTTTTGCGCTCACACACAAAAGATTCCTAATGCTCTGGCATTTATATACATTTGGTTTCATTGTCCCTATAAAACTAAATCTATATAAGGCCACTAAACCCAATTACCTTTGCACAAACCACCACATTCAATAGTTTTGTACACCATTTCATATCAACCACATCAATTCTCACAATGGCCTCATTAAGCAATAACATCCTAAAATGACATCAAATTAATCTAGAAAAAGATGCAGTGGGATGGCTCATGACCCTGGAGCATCATGAGGTACATTTGATAATATCGTCCATACTACCATAAACTTTAATAAACTGTTCCATGTTTCAGTATGTTTCTTGAAGAATAATAATAGTTGATTACAGGTGTTATCTACTATGATTTAATTATGAGATAAAACCGCATCCAGAAAGTCACTGAAATCTACTTCTGTATGATCCTTTCCATAGTCTGATTCAGATGGTGGTGGCCCTAGCAAATCTTCTGGTATGGTTTCTTCCTTTTTAGACATGAAGTCCTGCTCTAATAAACGTTTTAGTAGTTCAAATTTCTTGTGATACGATCAACTGGAATTCTATCACCCATTCCACCAACTTGGTGTGGTGGAGGTAGCACTAAAGGACGGATTTTTTTTCTTAGTATCTCATTATCGAAAGGCCGAGTTTAATTTCGAATGAAGACAAGCAAAAAGAACAAATCAAAACAAAAGAAATAGTAAAAGTTGAATTTGATATGATGTAAATATTTTGCTAAATTTCTATGGTGTAATTAAAATCCTTCGTGCAGCTGAACACCTTCCCGGGTTCAAAGTAAACGGTATGATTAGTATCCTCGCCTACTCTATTTCGTTAAAGTGAAAAAACAAATAAGCTGTTGATCCGCACGCCTTGTCTATTAAACAAGCGTATGCCCGTTTGGTTGAGTTTCCGCTTTCCTGGTAAGAATTATCTTTCGATATTATAAGGTAGAAAGTTCTGGTGTTCTAATCGGTGAAAATTATATGTTCATGCTGGTTCCGGATGAAAATTTTGCCATTCTCTGGGATACCATACGTATATCAGCTTAGAGGATGGTACAGACGCCATCTCTTATGCGTTGGGACGGTCATTCTACCGAAGAGATGAGAACAAAGACCATGAAGTATCACAGTATTCCACTCACTACCAACAACGTGCATATGGAAATGATGATAATGCCAGTAATGATGATAGGCATGATGGTGAAATTGGCCATATGGAATTTGCAGATGATATCACTAGCTGGGGATTCGGAGATGGCGAAGATCCGCCACTGGGATAGCATATCCCCATATCTAACTTCTACTTTCCTTTCTTTGTCCGAAGATATTTATTACATTTTATTTATGTCAAATATATTAAATTAAAATGAGCTCTACCTTTTCACGATAAAACATGTTCCCTCCCTATAAGCATTCACTCTTTTTATGGTAAGTCGGTGTTCTCATCTTTCCATATGTTATCAATTACTTCAATTCTCTATGTTTCATAATTGGAATACAATATTCCATGTAGGTTCCACATTGTTAGTGTGCAGGTAACTTCAAACGTACAGTAGAAGAGTACTTGCTCCGACGTGATGGAACACATATCCATACTGTGAATTGAATATGGCAGACATCAGTTACATTTCAAAGCAGTAAAATCGTTACAACAATTCAAAATTAGTAATCCACACATAACCGTAATTATTCAATAATGGTGACGAAAATTTGGTATGTCATACCCGATATTGCACATAATCTATAGACATATCTATTGATTATAAAAGTCATTCAAACTCAAGCAAATATACTAAAAAGCAGACATTGGAATCTACAGGAAATGTAACAAATTAGTGCGGTCTTCACAAACATGGTCAGATCGCTCATTCCTGTCATCAATCAATCATCGAATCTGTGAAGACACAACATGGGCCATAGACCTCCTCGCCAGGCTCTCCAGATACAACTTTAAAGCCGGTAAAGGAAGGTTATGTATCTGTTGCTACAAAACATTTGTTGACACTATCAAAAGAAAGAAAGGTGTCGATGCTGTAGACAAGGTAATTCAGTTGCTTTGCGAGGG
>JAULBU010029342.1:0-16976 GCA_032358235.1 Odonthalia washingtoniensis
TGCTCCGTTGTCTATCATCTGGCCAATACTGGTCGTTGAAATTCTATGAGAATATAATGTATCGTCTTATCGTTTAGTTGTAAGTCGGGCCATATTGAAGGATTCTGATTGCGATTTGTTATCCCATCTGTAATTGTTACTTGAATGGTTACCAGTCGTATTTTGATTATTGAAGTCACCAGTCGTCAAATTTTGATCATTTCCATTAATATTTTCACTTTTAGTGTTTGACGATGCTGGGTGATCGAACGAATTCACGTAGCTGCGTAGGCTACCGTCTTGTTCATGGTCATTATACCAATTTCCATAATTGCCATATCTAGAACACTGTGAAGCATCCTTTATGAACTGTGCCTGATCATTTGTCGACTTCACTTTATGACGACCGAAATTGTTTTCAAATTTGTTTTTGTGCAAGCTCTTGTTCTGAAGTCGTTTCCTCTATTAAATTTTTGTTTTGAATAATTGTTGACGTGAACATTATTGAAATCTAAATTACTGTGGGTATCATTATTAACCATTGCTGAGTGAGACGATACTACATGATCGGAATAATCTTTAGTAGTAGATATTGGTTAGTCACACTGTCTGAGAACTGAGGCAATCGTCTCATAATTAACTGATTTCATAAAGTCTTTCGTGGATGAATCTATATCTAGCTGAACATTTGATGGAGCGGCTGCGGCTCGTATTGAGTTTCTCTGGCTTGAGTCGACGTCAGCGTCAGCGTTTGCCAATAATACTAATGCGGCAATTGGTCCTTACAATGTAACTGACTGTCCTAGGGAATTGAACTTTGCCAATTGGGCTCCAAATCTTACTTCAAAATCATTAAATATTGCTCCTTCCTTTCTCGTTTAACCGATAAAAGAGCTTGTAGTTCTTAAAACACCAATGATACAACAGAAAGGGGATCTCTTTTGCAAATTGTGCTTAATATTAAATCAACCGCTCTTTCCGATGCAATCTCAGCGAATGGTATTCCTTAATATTAGTCTTTGGCCCGTCCAAAAAGATTCTACTGCAATACGGTACTACGGTTGTTCCTCTCAATCTTATTGGGGTTCTTATCGGGCATATTATCTTGAAAGGAGCACCAGCGCTGAACTGATTTAAAATATTCATGCTGGTCTCCTTCACAGTGAGTCCACGGTACTGATTTAATATCCCAAGAAAAAAGGGACGAAACGGGAGCTGCTTGTTACTTTCTGTGCCCATAATTAATAAAAAGGGGTTAGTAGGTGTAAGCTTATTCACAAATATTATTAGAAGATGTGAGGAGAAATCGCTAGCACAGAGTAGGTGATAATACTGTAATGATATAGATAAGTCTCTGGTGTAATCGATAGGTTGTGATATTGTATCTAGCTGCACAATGAGCTGAAGCTGGGTTGCTGTTAGATTGATGCTTGTCAATGTTATCTGAAATGCCATGTGTTTATACCTGAAAACACTAGCGTGAGCTGACAAAATAGCTTGAGTAGAGAAGAGGGTAGTCGAGTCAAATCACATGACTCGATTGACTTTATTTGGGATTATTATATAATCTTGAAAATATACAACTTAGACCAGAATGCAAATGATAAAAATGAAACTGACAACAAGTGTAAATGACAGTTCATGTGAAAGAACACGGTGCATTGCATGGTGCATTGTATAATACTTATATTAATACTGTACTCATTACTGTAAAGATAGGTAACCATTACTTGGTTTTACTGTATCTGCTTAGATATGCTGACAAATTCAAAAATGATGTGTACCAAAGTATATCCTATATAACCATAAATGACAATAAAATTCATAGTGTTTATAAATTCATCTAAACTATTCAAAATTCAGCTGATGGTTAACGTACGACTACTTTATCCGACACCATGTTTTGATATGTTCTCCACTATTCAAAGGTTCACTTATAACCAACCCATCTAAGAACCGACATGGTGCGAGTTATATCGTTCACCGACACATACCTCTAAATGTTATACTCGTTCTTCAAGATTACATCTGTATTTTTATGAAGTTATGGAATTATTTGATGATACCATTCTTTATCGGTGATAATGGCATTTTTTCATTGTCTTGTCCTTCATACTTTTTCATTCATCGTCATCAATTAAATACAATTATTCTGTACAACTTCATTAGATATGCGGGATACCGGTATCACTTGAATCATTCCTCTTTATCAGTTTAAGTAAAAATCTTGTCTGCACACATCTCCATATCTAACAATGCTCTCAACCTCGATTAAATCATTCACATCAGCAAAAAATAATCTAAACAATCGTTCTCTTCGCATTCATCCGACATCAAAATACATTGCTGCTATTCTATCCCACTTCTACTTCACTCCTGCTCTATTTCAACCTATTCATCAACCTACTACGTCGTTTACTGTTATAATTTCATAACGCACACCTCCTCAAAGGATAGGCTGTGCTCCCTCTTTTGTGCCACGTTTGTAGATTTCCCTTGGACGCTTCAAAATAACGTTGCTCCAAAGCGATTTGAACTGAAAATTAATTTCATCTCATATAGATGACGTTATGTACTTCTACTAGCATATTGGTTAGCAAAAAATATCAAAATTGTGAGGAGCAATTACCAAATAGATATTTGACTCGGTTATGTTACACTATTGTAACAGAGCTTATTTTGAGGGTTACACTATTTGTTATCATACAATAATTATATCAATTGCTTTACAGATAATAATTCATAAACGTTAAGTTTTGCTGTACTGATTTATCCTCGAACGTGTCTTCATTGCCAATGTATATCTACGACTGTATCAATTAGACTCTGAGAACAGGGCAATATTTAATCGTCTTATTTTTCCACTTCTTGTTCTAAGTTCCTCTCCTCAACTAGTCGCTTATTCTAATCTTTATAAAGAGCTCGAAATTAATTTTCATCGTTCTAGTCAAATTTATAAAAATATGCAATTAATGATACACATTAAAACATTCGGAATCATTAGTGTCTGCGAAGAAAACCAAGAATCAGGTAAATACGTTATCAACTGATATTCTCGTACTCATAATGCAACTTTCTAATTCATCATACCGTTGAATCCACAATCTTGTGGAGCAGATAGAAGCTTGCCTTCTACCGAGGTATATAAGTTAAACGTAAATAAAGTTTGTTTCTCTTCAATTATCATTACCACCATCCTCAGTTATCCCAGTTTGCGTACTATCATCTTACCATATATGCGATCATATTGTCAATCTCAAGCTACAGTGTATTTAGAAACAAAATAAAACCTCCTCCTTACTGGTGAACTTTCTTAATCCCATTGCGGGAAGTACTCTTCGTCCAAATCAAGACCTATAATCAATTTAGTTCTGAAGCCCAAGTTCTGTATAATACTGATCATAATAAATGTTTCACACATCTGTGTTTTGCGGACAGAGTGCCTACACTCAAATGGTGAGGTTTTTGGGTGAGTGCAACATATACTACGACATGCTAGTTTTGGGGGTATGCGGATGTTACATACATAATACTACACTATTTGAATGGTTAAGGATCGTAACTACACAGAAAAACTAAAACATTTGAAGATAAAATGTATAGGAAATTACGTATTTCATACAGAGAGTGTATGTGTTAATGTATGGGGAGTACTCATTTACTTACGGATAGTGAAAAATATATGGAAGAAATATACCAGGACCCTCTTACATTTTGAAAAAGGGCACGGATGTGTATTTGAAAATTTCTTTCACATGTTGAACATTTCTATGTATGATTACTGTAAAACAATACAATGTTACAACTGAATGGATGGTCCATGGAACAAATTCTGCGAAAAAAGTAGGAGTCAATGGATGTCCCATTGACAGCTGAGTTCATTTCTTGAACGTAAAATCGCAGGTATACCAAACGTTCCCATTAATGTTTTTGGAAAGAACGGTAAATGCTGAATCCAGAAATAATTCATTTCATGAATGAAAAATGGATCAGTACTGCTATATATGACGTATATAAGGTTTATATATATAATATGATGCTATATGGTATTGAAATATGGAATATGTGCAATATACATTGAAATACATGTATACCAATGACGGCATACATGATATATATGTTCCAAAAATGGAAGTATCATAATATGTGATATTGAAAAGATTACAAAAAATATAAATATCGTAGCTCTGGTGTAGGGCCAATACGTCAATTTGTAATTGTTTCTCCGAGTTTTGGTACTACTTTAAAGACATTCTATCTATCAATCTTGTCTTCTAACTTCAACGTACGACCGATGATGTCTTCAACCAAGTCCTTGATCAATAATGTCCATGATAGAATATCAAGACCGAAGCTTGTATCTCTGCGTCCATGAATGAACTCGCCGATACGCTTGTACTTGTTACATACAAATGGCACAACGTTTCATTTGTTGTATTTATCTACCATTGTGATTATATATCCATATTGGCTCTTCATTCCGTGTATTTTGGCGAATGAGGCGTTCATCAGTAATAGAAGTAATACCAATCTGGTTGAACCTCGTTATAGTGATATGAAGATGAGGCCCTGTTCTTTCGTTAATTTTATGTGCTTCTTCTTTTCCTTTAATGCTTTTTATTCGTCCTCCGAAGTTGGTTGATTACCTGGGACCAGCAATTAGATTGGTCCCCAAACATCTGGTCTAACGATGACACCTATATATTGCGGTAATGATCTCTGGCTAACAAATTCCTATTGGGTTTTCGCGTAGCTTAATTTGTATATCTTGTAGACCTGGGAAATTTTATAAGTCTGTCGTATTTATTTCCTGTTTACATTTATGGATATTTTTATGCCGTTAAATGAGGTCAGTTTCTCTGTGATGGGGGTTCTTTGCCTACCTCATAATATTGTTGATGGCCTTTCTTCTTGGGCTAGGAAATCTGGTGTTCTGAATCCTTGCGATTTTTCCATCTGGAGGAGAATATGGCCATCCATTTTCCTTTGCTATGTTTGAGCAGCACGTACGATCTGCTCTTGTCCTTTCCATGTGTAACGACTAGAGGTAGTGGCTTTGATATGAAAGAGAACAATGCAATCCTGATTCTGGAATCCCCTCAAATGGTCGAACTACTTGAAGGATGTATCCCGTTGGTAGATTGAATTCCTTTGGTGGTCTAATATATATACTTCCCTTTCTTAGTCTGTATGTGATTGTATATATTCTTGTGTTATATCCATTGTGTATTGGGTACGTTATAGATATGAGGCGACGATATATAGTGCGACTCTCTGTGAGAAGCTTTGAAATTTTGGTGCCTTGGTCGAAATTCCTGTGGCGTCGTCCTCTTTGTGATTCTGATCATCCAAGCGGCTTTACTTCTACAGACTATCACATACGTTTTTCAACTAGTCCACAAAGCGAGAAAAAATATTCGTGAGTTACATTATATGGCTAATGCTTTTATGGGTTTGAAGGTACGTTCCCTTAAAAGACCCGCGAGCTTGTCTGTTAGAGATTGCGCGAAAGATCATTCTTCCGGGGATCCCTTCTTGACGGTGATATTCCATAGATTGTTTCCAAAAATCGATTGCCTCTGCTTCTAATTCTGGTTGGTCTCGATTATCTCTTCGTTCTTCCGTCATCATCAATTCATCATGCATATTATCTTCTTCAAAGTTAATCTTACCGCATTCTGTGGCATTACTCAGTTTGTATCTGATCCATGTTTTTTCACATGTGTGTCAGAAGATATTTCGACCTCTCGTTAGCTGGAATACTACACTTTCCCCTTATATTAAAATATACTTGTATGGACCGTCCTATTTATTAGTTAGTTGCGGCACGGAAAACCAATACTGGTGAACCAGATGGTAGTCCTAGTAACTTCTGAGAAATCTTTTTAGATTTCGGCCCCGATTTTTGTCTCAAAAAAGGGAGGGTGACAAAATGGCACCCTCCTTCTCTCTTCTTCAGAATCATCCTAGCTTCCGCTATGATCTGTATGTCTAGTTGGTTCCGTGATTCTGTTATCCTGGCCGAGCTGAAGAGTGTACCAAAAATTAATATCATTGGTCAATGTCCTTATATCCCCAACGTGGAATTCCATGTGCAAACATTCATCGTTTGTAACTTCATACCTGACAAGTGATTGGAGTAATTTTTTATACGTACGGCGCAGTGTTTCATGGTATCGCTTTACTATGGCTATCGTCTCAGGGATTTTTACGGGCGCTTCCTCCATCGTAATATTTGCTGATGCCGCTTTGGTTTTTAATTCTCTTGATATATATGCCGACTCTTGGTCAAAGGTGAAGAAATCAGGCTGGTCCATGTATGTTTGCCACCAAAGTCTGGTTACTAACCATAATTTGGTATGCATAGTATGCAATTCCATATTTTGTTTAATGATTGGTTCTTCAAAAATGACGCTGCTTTGAAATGGATGCATTCGTCTATTATATGTATCAATTGTTGGAGTCAATTAACATTGTTTCTAAAATAATTAGATGATTAAACTGGACGTTTTCAGTGCCAATCGTCATATTAAATCGTTGAGGGGTAGAATATTTCATCTACAAATGCTGCAATCTACCGAGATATTCTGTAATTCCTTCAATATACTTTCGTCTAAAGTTACTCTGTTAACTTTTTCCAAAAGCTTTCTTATTGCGCGTATTGAAGGATGTACGAAGCCTCTATGTATCTGATGAAGCTCCAGTTCGCTATAAATTGCATATTCTATGGTCTCGGCCCGTCTAATGAACAAATAGTTCTCCACCAAGAAGGGCTGCATAAATGATCCAGTATGTATATAGCTGCCTTTGAGGCTGATGCCTAGGTAATTTGCGATCAAGTCCTGGTTTGACAACAATTACGGTGCGTCTTCTTCAATTATGGAAAATATTACATCTATTATTAAGTTCAAAGCGTTGATTGGTATTTATATAATGGCCTTCCAAAGTACCTTACTTCGTCTTTTCATGACCTTCAATCCTTTTCAAGTTTCCATATTGGTATTTGCACACCTAATTTTCTCCCATATGCCTCGTCCTGTCCCTTGCATATGACGTATTTTAGGTTAGTTGCCGTGTCAATAGATATACCATTTAATAACATGTTACGGCCTTTATTCAACTGTCTATTCATCACAGCCAATGCGTCTTTCATGTCGGTATTATATGTTCGGCCGTGTATAAATGCGATATTTTATAGTACAACTTCAATATCAGTGCCGTCTTCCGTGATCATGTTTGCCAAGTCTTAATTTACCATTTCGGTCTCATAATCTTCAACCCAACGAACGCCGCCATCCAACTCTTCATCTTTTTCATCATTCTCCTCAGATAATATGTTCACTAGAAAATATAAGTCCTCAACTGTTAGGAGAGCTTCTTTCTGGCGTTTCTTCAGTATTCAATCGCTGTTGTATCTTCACATTTATGATATGTGTTGTTATCTCTGTGGTTTTCCCGGATATACAACAGCTATTCATACCTCTCATCCATAAGGGTTTTAATGTACGAGATTGGTCGTTCCTTTCCTTTTCTTCTCTTCACGGCGACCATGGTTTCTTTGTGGATCTTTTACCATCACTACCATATGATTTACCAAGGAAATGGTTGGCTTCTCTATCCTCTTCTCCTCCAGCATGTATAATTACATCCTTCCGAGCTTGCATTATCGCTGAGCTGAATGGCAATCCAGTTTATTGTCTACTGACCTGTGGTAGAAAGTATATCTGTCAATAATGATTGCATTGATGGATTATCCACAGCCGTTGATATCCTATCCCTTATCTACCTATCCTATTGGTATGAAGTATCAAGTTGATGTTGATATGACTGAAATTTGGTTATGAAGTTACGAAAGACGGTGAGTTCTGATTTCTCAAGATCTTCACTAATAGCTTCACATAATACCATCGATTTCCATCTTTCCAAAATTCGTTCCTTTCTACCGTCTCTGTTATACCATGATCTCAAAAGAACCATAGCCGCATCATACGTTGCATTTTCTTTTATATTATTCGCAGAATAATTTAATATATCCCACATGAACATAACTAGTACCGATTTTAACCGGTCATCGTCTGTATTTTCGAAAATATCGAATAGGGTGTTGAATATATTGATGCAGTTATCAAGATCTTCATCCCAATTTCTCGAGAAGGTGGGTTTACCAACTAACTCCGTCATTAACCCATTAATATCCAGAATTATTACCGTCTTGATATCTCACACCATTGTACTCGTATTATTCTTTTACAATCTTTCCAGATCTCTACCCTCTTCCTTTCTTATATACTTCTTCCTTCCTCATCGTTTTCTGAATTCTCTTGTGTCTTTTATCCCTTATCTTCCAAGGGTTTTCGTCCTTCATTATTTCAGTTGGATTTTGTATGGATCTCCTGCCGTCGAGGTGAACGTATGGGTCTTTGAGTCCCTTATTGTGATGTTGAAGTGGTTTTGACGTTTGAACTTATTATTTCCGTGATAATTGTTGGGGTTATACTCCCTTTGGAAACTTCTCCTAACTCTCGGTATAGTACGTCGATGAGTTTTTGATACTTATCATAATTCCCAACATTCCTCCCCCTTCCCAAGTATACATCACATTAAGAAATAATTGTTGTCTATTTGAGAATGATTTATGGGTCCCATGATTTTATAAAACGAGGTCTAAATGTGGAAATGAACTCAATCCGAATAATCTCACTCTTCAGTTCCAATTCATCATATAATTTCAACATCTCATATCCCATATCTAGAGCTGAACCCAGATTTGTCTGAATCTCGTCTTCCGTCGTGGAGTCTGGTAACGGATCAGAATCTTTTTATTAAATTGGATAATTTGTAACTTTAGGTTTCGGATTGTTCCTTAGTCCGTCATCTCCCTGGTTTTCGTCGTAAATGAGGGAGATTCATCCATATCCGTTATGTGCGTATGGCGGATCGGGATTTTGATTTGTGGGTATGTTTTAGCTTCCTGGAGTTGTGGTGGAGTATTTACCTCGATAATCTTGGTCTTGGTTGTGCTTCTCGAATTATTGCTGGTTGTCTAATTAATTCATAATCTTTTGTTTGTCCTCCCCTACCAGATCCTCTTCCTCTTCCGCTTTGTGGCTGAGTCAAACTTTTCGGGCGTGAGTTTAAACTGTCGGTTCTGACCACTTTTTACTTGAATGAAACGAAGTAAAGAAAGCAAAATAAAATAATAGAAAAGTATTGAAATAACCA
This sequence comes from Odonthalia washingtoniensis, assembly GCA_032358235.1. Taxonomy (NCBI): domain Eukaryota; phylum Rhodophyta; class Florideophyceae; order Ceramiales; family Rhodomelaceae; genus Odonthalia; species Odonthalia washingtoniensis. The sequence continues at coordinate 9,202 of JAULBU010029342.1, forward strand.
TTGATATAGAAATGGTTAGCAAATCAGCTCGACCAAAGAACTGCTGTTGTCATGATTATCTTGTCACAGTTAAGGAACTTTGCGAATTAATCTGGACTGGTCACTGTTGTTCCCAAGGTAATTTGGTTACAAATCAACAGCAATATAAAACATCTATCCTGTTAATTGACTTGCTCCTCGTAGAAGATGTTAATCCAATCGAGTACACGTAATAGGCTTGATTTCTTCGCTGCTTAAATAACTATCTCTCAATAATTTCGTCAAGCTGGAAGCAGGAAAGTTTTCAATAATTATGTGAATGTCTGTTCATTTTTTTTGAGCTCCTCAGCGAGGTTTATAGCAAATTCACAAGATGGTAGTCTGAATCCTGACACATAATTAGAGTTATGAATTCGATTTGTAGTTGTAGTGTTAGTTAATTGCTAACTTGAGAATCTGATTCATGGTGTCAGTGAGCGACAATACTAGTAATCATCCTTTTCATTCAAGTGCATCGTCTATATGCACTATACAGTACATGTCTGATCAGAATGAGATACTGTCGAAAACAACATTGAAAACCAAAAGAATGGGTCAAATGTAATGCGTACTGCCCCTTGGGGAAATACATCTGTATGTGAATAAAGTTAGGATTTATGCAACGAAAGTGGAAAAGGCAAGTAAGTGAGGTAAGTATCCTCTGATCGTGGATATGTCGGTTTGATTAGGTTCTCTTCCACAACTAAGTAGTTTTGCGAGCTGCTCTGATTGGAGACACGGATTTGCTTCATCTATTCAGATAATAAATCGACGGCAATCGGGTACGTTTCTCAACTTGGGGATTACCTGGCTCCTCGCGACGGTGATTAACCTGTTGTCGGGCCTGTTTCGCGTATATCTCCTAGACGCTTGTTGTGTCAAATCTCTCGATATAAAATAGGGTCAATTTCTTTTGCTTTGAAGCTGGGGTATGTATGTTTTCTTATTACATCTAGCGAATTTATTATTCTCCTCCTCCGTGCCGAGGCTTGCTATGTATACTGGAATCAGAATTAATTCCAACTGGAAAAATCTGACACATGTGTCAATGAAATCCTACTGTAGAGATGTAAAGTACTAGTAATGTCAGAAAAACATATGAGGAATTACTATTGCTAGGAAAACTTAAATATTAGCGTAGGGTCCAGTGATTTTCCCACACGTGTATTGTGTGAAATGTATCACTCCTTAATTGAATCATCTTTCATCTCTTACAGAGCTATATGGTGTCACTGTATTTAATATGGTGTAATCCCTTTTAACCTTTATACTCCAAAACCTATTCTCAGTATCATGTTCTTTTCGTCGCATCTAGTTCCCTTTTTCGGTATCAGCGTCGACGTCTATTTTTGTCCTATGCGTCATACCCCTACCTCCATATCATCTCAATCCATGGTCAACATCATGCCCATCCGTCGTCGTGATCCAAATCCAATGTTGTCGACAATCCCCCTCATCGGCGATCGACATCGTCCTCGACAATCGACGTCATAATCATCAACTAATCAACATCATCGTTATCAACTAATTACCATCATCCTCAATCATTGACAATTGTCCACGTCTTGAATAAACATCCTTATCATCAACAAATCAACATCATCTTCATCAACGAATTAATATCAACTTCATGAATCAGCGTCATTGTTATCAACAAATCAACATAATCTTCATCTAGTTAACATCATTATTTATCAGCATCGTCAACGGTTCAACATCACCATTATGAATCACCATCCTCATCTCAATCCGCAACTCACACTTTCACATCTGTCAATCCCGCTCCAGGTTCGTGTCGCACGAACTTGTCAATGCGTCGAATCGGAGTGGACAGTTCGAAAGATACACGTGTGTGTATGATGTTTCCGAGTTACCACAGTTGTTGGATTACTCCAGCCAAAAGTGTTCTAACCATTACAGTACAGTATAGTATCGTTACTTGCTTATCACAATCGGCACACGTGGCTAGATTTTTTATACGGTATAGTAGTTGTCTCTTACTGTTGTAACTATTCTTTAACTTTACCTCTATTCCATTCCCATAACGTTTTTCGACTCGTACGTGTGCGTCATTATGCATGCATGAAGACATAAACATGGGAGTAATGAATGTATAAATTCATTTATACGTTCTTTTAATTGCCGTATACCATCATCGTGGTATTTATCACGATTATAACCAGAAGTTCATACCATCATAACATATCATACCCGGAACATCTTCGTATCATCATCGTATTCATGATCTGGTGGGGATCATTGTAATAGCAACGTTGGTTTCTTTAGTATAAAAACATCATCAGCTATCACGGTAACAACGTCTTCATCTATCACGGTAACAACGTCATAACAAAAACATCCCGTATCCGCTTCCATTTGTGTTCCACGAACTTCTTCATCACATTCAAATCATGCATGTCAATTCGACAGGTACGAGTGGGGCATTTGTCATCGCGGGAAGTTGGTTGCCCATTTTATTCTCATAGAATTTTTCCAAACACATTGTTGTTACGGTGGCACTTGGAGCAACAGAAGTCGGAACTTGAGTGAATGCTGTGATGGAAGGAGATGGGGGTTCGGAGGAGTTCGTGTTATGAACTTTGTCGAATGATACGGGAAAGTTCGCACTGCTGTTTAGAAGACAATGGCAACCAGCTTCTGTTGATTATATACAGTCACGTGTATGCTTCGCAGGTGTAGTGCGGGCACATTGTAGAGTATATGTGGGGTCGTTTAGTTGGTACTGCAGTATAGATAAGAAGTCAATGCACGTATCGGAGGAAACAGTGGCTTGATCCTGATATACTGTAATCTTATATTTACACAGTTTCACCAATAGTGTGAAGAGCACCTTGGTTTTGATTAATTGATTAATATTAGTATCATAAATGTGTTTATATTTTTCTAAAATAATGCAAGTAATATGTTGGAGAAGAGGGAGGCAGTATCGTGATGATAAACACATGAATTAAATTCATTTAAAATGGTGCACAATTAGTTGAATAGCAGTTGCGATAAAGAAGAAGAAAGCTGACAAGAAAGATACCATTGTATAGATGTGAGAGGTAGTTTTTGTTGCAGGATCGGAAGGTAATGTAGAGGGCGAAAAAGAGCTATTTTTTACTGATCGTATGATTGGCTGATGATTCATTGGACTGACAGTTCGAGCTTCTTTTCAATACATTCCATATAGCGGCTTGGATCATCGGTTTAGTGAGCTGGTCAACTATGTTAGCTTCGGACCGTACCAAACATATGTTAGATATTTCATTTTTTCTAAAACAAGTTTGAGCTGCAGCAACTTCCAACATCAATCACTTCTCGGACTTTCTAGTTCCCTTACTTATAACGTCGAACAACAAATTTTTTTCCATCAATAATTCAAAGGGTGCCTTGCGATTAGTCAATTGCGAGAGTTCCGAGGAGGATGTGAAGGTGGCTTCGAAAATGTCAGAGAAATCTGTGGCCTCTTCTCGCATTTCCTAGCGCCAGAGACGCCTCGCCATAAATGATTTAAACATGAGCTGAATCACAGAATTAGAACCATTTGATAACATGATGATGAATCCTAGTTGTGAGGAGAGGTCCAGGTTACCTAGCAACGAGGCATCAGAATACCCAATCACTTTAAGTCTTTCTATATATAGGTACGGGAAATAAATACGTGTGCTGTATCGTAACGCATACCCGGTGGACTTGTTGAGTCGTCAAGAAGGAGGAGGTTGATATCTAGTATGATTGTTCAGTGACTTGGGAGCGCCAAGAGATTTCATAGAGGCAGTCTGGCCTTGTGTGAGAAAGCCAATCAAATATCATCATCATTGATCTGAAATGAGTGAAGTTGGCGTTCATGTCTAGTTCTTCAAGTTGCACAAGTAGTGCTTTTGAATATGTTCCATTATATTGTCGCTGTTGAAGATGATTCTGAACCGGATAAATAGCTCGGTATAGCGGTTGATTGCTTCATTTCCAAGGGATTTCGGTGATGTGAGAAATATGTTTGATGATCTTCATCGTTAATCCATCGTATACATTTCTTCTTCTCTTTCTCGATGGTTTCCATCGTCACTTTACGGTATGAATTTCAGCTTGATCTTTGTTTTAATCAATGCCGTTATCATGTTCTAACATCCTTCATTAAATATTTATTTTTATCTTGCGCTAATTTCTATCCTAATCGCTCGTTATCAGCACCCATGTATTCTTTTCATGCTCAGCTCCTTTGGACCTTGCACGTCATCCATTCAATTTCTCCTTTCAAATTGTATGCTGGGTGTGCCTTAGTTTGTATCTCTCGAAGCATTGCTGTTATCGAATCTAAACGGATTCGATTAGACAAAACGCCGTCGTTCGCGAGTTATTTTCACTACTACTATTTCGTTTTCGAAGGAGACGAATCTGTATGGACCTTTACACTTTTTGATGGTTGTTCTATAGACAGAACCATGTGCGCTGGACATTGGATATTGACGTACATGTGATCATTCTCAGGCGGAGGAAGTTAGTATTAACTTTTAAGTAACTTAAATGCAGTTGATGGTAAGTAATCTAGAATATGCTGATGATGCATTTGCATCCAAATATGATCATATTCTATTTGTTGGTTTTCGTCATCTACGGTTGAAGATGCTGTTCTCTCCTTTATAGTTACTGATATATTTTTTGTCACAATCATTATCCTATTAGTCTTTATATTGGTATTTCAGTTAACAGCTTATATTTCATATGAATATTTTACATGTTTATTTACTAAATTAAACATTTTGTTTGATGCCATAATTATTAGAAATATATATAACTTGTATAAGCTAATTGATATACATATATTGCAATTTGTATTGCACCTATTCTATATAGCAATACATATAGCGTCATACCATTTTTATAAATAACCCATGTATGCATCAGAACGAGCAGTACCCATCTACTTTTCCATTCAAAGAATCAACAATTTCTGGATTCGACATTCACGATTACATACAGAAATTGGATGGATAATGTGGATTATACTTGCGCCTTCACATCCAGCAGATTAAATGAAAAGTGAATGTGACTTCCATTCTAAACTATTTTATCGTAGAATTTTATGATGTATTCATTCGTTCTCTCATACACAATGTGTAATCACGTGCCTAGATTACATAGAAAAAATAGTTGAACTATTTTATAAATTGTTGCATGAGCCCATCAATTCCGTACTGTAACATTTGTAGTTTTTAATACAGTAGACATACATAGAAATACCGGGTGCTTGAAAGAAATTTTCAATTACGCATCCATTTTCTTTTCCAAAACGTGAAAGGGGACAGGACTACTACTTCCATTTATTTTTCGATGTCCGTAAGTAAATTAGTACGCCTCACAAATTTAATCCTACACTATTTTTATTCAAAAGGCAAATGACCCATACATTGTATCTTCAAAACGTGTAGATATACTCTTCAGTTACCATCAATTACAATTCAAATACTATAGTAGACAAGAACCCCCAAAATTCGCATGGCCTATTTTACGTAAAGTGTACGCAAGAAGTACGCCAATGCAATGTAGTCATTCAGTTCCAGAATCACAGACTATGAAATCATCAGCACAATCACCTGCTTCAAGATATTTGTAATTGGTCTCAATCATCATTGCTTCTTGCATATACTACGCCACCCGTTTGAGAATTTAATGCCGCATCGGTGGTACCGTGGTTACATATCGTTGATATATTCCTGAAAACTTCCGAAGTTTTTCTTAATGAATCGTACCATTTCTATTAACACGCTGATCTCGGTAATGTAAGATCCATTCGCTTTTCCAATTTGAAGTTTTTTCCGTTTTTATTTCCAATTTATAAATGTAGAACCCCGCCAGTAGCAGATTTGGGAGAATACCATTTAGTACCGGTGTGTCAGAAGGTGGAGGCAGAATGGCTAGAAAGAAAGCTCGAAGAGACGCTGGACTATAAACATCGCCGTGGAGATGGAAGCATAGTGTTGGCATATCACGTACTTCACACAGACAGTGGCTCCTTTCAGACTCGCGCACGTGGGGTATCACTGGCGTATCGTCGTAGTCTCGCCCATATTTTGGTGATTTATGGTGATTTATTCACGTTTGGTTGCCGTCGTCGATGCGAAAGTTGGGGGCTCAGTTGGGTGCCAGAGAAAATATTCCCATTTTAAGCGACGCCGAAGAGACGCCGAAGAGACGGTAATTTTAATACCTGAAACTGGTGATGCTTACTAAGCACCACCAGTTTTAGATAATAATTACCGACTCCGGTCTACGGGTATGTAGTACATACCTGTAGACCAAATACTACGGGTGTGCGAGCAATACACGAGAGAAAAGAGAGGAAGACACAACTCGAGAGAGGGGAAACGAGACGAAAAGGGGGGTAACATGAAGAGACAAAAATATTAATAATTCTATAAATGGTGCAATTAGTGTCCGTGAATTCATAGTACCCTCTCTTGTCGAGGTACGTCAATAGATTCCGTAACAAAAGGACATGTAAAAATGTTATTTATTCAAATTACAGGTGGTGTAAGCTCAAGAAAAGGTTTCAACTTTCAAATTACGCTTCTAATTTACAATTTACAATTTACAACTTGGCGTTCGGTTCAATGATCTTGGCGCATTCTCTACCTGAGAGTACAGACTCCACCTAGAACCAACCTTTTCTTCTCCAAGAGTTTGGCAATTGAAGAAGTACTCCAGCCCCGTAATACTTCAGTAAAAGACACCAAAAACTCAACATACCCCATCGATCACTAAAAACGAGTCAGATAGGCAGCATGCTACGGGGTCACTAACACCACCAATGAATCTCAGGCGTACGAAATTGGTGCACCAATGGTCGACGATAACAACCAAACGCGCCATCAACAAACTACACCTTCCCTCATAAAGGTTTAAAATAAATGACTAATGATATAGATGCTGACTTACGATATACTCGATCACTGATGTGTAGCTAATACACCAGGATCCTCTGCAGTAAGATCGTTTCTTCGAACCGCTTCGCTTCGTTTGGACTAGTAACTCGATCTTCTAACTAAATTCTTAAGCAAAATACAGATTCGTTCGTAGTTAAATAAATGCGGGTGATACAGATGCTCGTCATATATTTATCGTGTTTACTGTTTCTGAATTTTTGTACTATTCTATCATAGTGCAAAACGACCATTCAAAAGTAATATAAAATGAATCTTCAGAAATACTGTAACATGAACTTTCAGGAATAATGTAAAATTAATCTTCAGTTACCATTCACTCAATAATTATTATTGACCTTCCTTTCCCTAATTCCTTTAATGTTAGAGATACAACTAGATGTTCTGTTGTTCAAACCATTTGTTCTGATTGATCCCACTTCTGTGTTCAAAATTATTTACCATTCATTCATTTACATATTACCTCCCTCTTTAACTAAAATTATTCTCAGAACTTTTGGTTTCTGCAACGTCTAATAATTCAAAACAAATATTTCTATTGAGCATAGTTAGTTATAGTGCATCTGTTAATACACTGTCTTACTTGGTCAATGAGTCAGCCAAATTTACTTTTCCAGGAATCCATGATATATTACTTACTGCACCAGTTTGAAACTGCTACGAAATTTGTCTAAAAACAGTTGAGCGTTATTGTCGTTTACAACGACTTTTGGATCATCAACTATATTTTCTACCAACATATTTATCTTCACTGACTCTCTTTTGAAAATAACTGTGGAATGCCTTTTGACATTTGTGGTCCATAATCAAGTA
>JAULBU010029353.1:0-16974 GCA_032358235.1 Odonthalia washingtoniensis
TAATCATCAATAGTCGCACTTGGCAGTAAAATATCATCTACTTACAGGAGGAGGCGAGAGAGAAGTGAATTTGGCATGTTTCGCATAAGTGATGAGTGAAGATGGGCGTTGGATTTGACATTACCATGCATCAAACGGGTTGGTGTGTATATTCCATCAGGCGTGATGAACGACTGGCATTCTTGGGTTTCAGGATGGAGAATAAATTGCCAATAGCTATGGCTCATGTCGAAATTTGTAAAGAATTTGGAACCAGAAGCCTTTGTTAATTCATGCTCAACCACCAGCAGAGGGAACTTCATAGGAACGGTGTATCGATTGATCGGTCTCAAATCGACTGTGAGTCGCCACCTTGATGGACCAGGCTTGGAAAAAACATGAGGAGCGCATGCCCATTTCGAGGTTGGATTTGCATAGATGAGGCCAGCGTCGATCAATTGATCAATCGGCTTGCGTAAAAAAATCCTTTTATCAGCACTGTAGTTCCTTATTTTTACACATACCGGTACAGCATCATCAGAGAGATCCAAATTTAACGGGGGAACGTTTTCAGGAAGTTCTTTTGAAAAGGTTGTACGGAATATGTCCAAATGTTATTCTACTAAAGATTCCAATTCTTGAAAATGATCTGATGGGAATCCATTACCAGATTCATTGTTTATCATGTTTTAGACGGCATAGGAAACATCATCTCTTTGCGATTCATCATTTAAATCTATCAATGATGGATTGGAGAAATGGTCACTGCCCTCAAGACTGTCATAATAGTTGGTGCAAGGACGATGAGGATCTAGACACGGAATTTTATTATCCGATGTCTTATTTACAACGTCAGCATTCACCCCCGAACAATATGATCCATATCACACAATTTACGTCTGACAACTTTCACTCTCCGACATTCTATACACACCTTTCCAAATTAAAAATTAGGTAAACGAATGATGCATTTATACGGTCCCAGGCCTACATGTAATATATACATAACATTCTTGCACTCAAATTTCATCCAAGTCAGTTAACTAAATATAAGGCCCGTCCCTTCATCTACTTCAATAAAACTAATAATGGTCAAATCTTTTTCTCTACCACAATCCAATTCTTTATTCTTCACAGTACCTACTAACTCCGATATATACACCTTACTTTGTCATCTGGGAAAAACTCAGTCAAAGATTTATGAAAACCCATAACCTTTCGTGGCTGGAATATATACTATCAGCCTAATTACTACATTAATTTATCGCATCCCAACCGAATAAAAATAAGTACGCTGCAAACTCAATTACAAGACAAAAATCCACTTCCCATGCCATTTCCGCACAGCCTGAACTTGTATGACAACAGTTATGGCCAACCGAACAATAAAAAAATATCTCTATATATCTACACTTGGTGACTTATAATTCATTTCTGACGTCACACGATTTTACATTTCCTTCGCCACAGGAAGATTCGCTCGATATATTCAAAACCCAACATTAATACACCTATCTCTGCTTAAAAACCTCATTAGATACTTAAATGGTACCAAAGATTTCGCCATCGCCGTTCACCGCAAATGTGACAAATCCACTATCATCCTTTTCAGATTCGGACTTTGTGGAATCGCATGTCATACTGTTAACCTCAGCATCTACACATACATCATACGGAACCCCAATCCATTGTCTATCAAATAGGGATCTTCAATAGCGTCAATCATTGGCGAAGTTGGAAACTTCTTAGCTAGCTTAGCGCTACAAGACACTCTTTTGTTACGACGTTTAATGTGTGAATTCCATGTACAATCACTCAATTCGACACCTTTCTTCGTCGACAACAACGTTGTGATATACATCGAAAGACACACCGGAAAAACAGAATGTTGGAAACACATTTACATTAAAACTCATCATCTAGATCACCATGCCAAAGCTAAAACCATTAAAATATTCCGCGCCCCCGCCTCAGACAACATCGTCGACATCTTAACCAAGCCCTCCCCCCAGTACGACACAAGTTTCTATTACACACCTTCAATTCAACGCCCCACCACAGACACAAAGCCGCCAAATGACCTCAAACACGGGGGAGTGTGAGAATTTGGATGCTCATTTATATAACAAACTTTGGTCATTGTTATGCATTTGTTCCCATTTTATTTTTTTAGCTTTCTGATATTTTAGGAAAATTACACGATCAGTAGAGTGTAAAATGGGAAGTCGACATTTTCAGTAGGGGATCTTGCCCTACTAAGGGTTTGGATGTTTGGGTATTGGCGTTTATGGGAATGATTCAGGGGGTGAATGGTGAATTATGAAATACGCCCTCGAATCAGATTTCGCCCTACTCGTCAATTCTCCCAATATTTTATGTTTTCCCTAGGCTTATTCAATAATTGAAAGTCTCACAAGAAAATAATTTTCTTGCGAGACTTTCCCCTCACAGAACTGTACACGTTACAAGCTCTTTTCACTCTCCTGTTTAAGATTATTAACGCATGTGATGAAAAGAAGAAATAATCCTTCTTCACTGTTTTGGTGTTTACAGTTTTTCAAAAATGGGGCACGACTTTGCATATGGTCCTTATGATAACGGTAAACCATGTTCTGTAAAGAATTATCATGTCATGTCAATGCTTCCATTTGCCCAAAGTTTACTTTTCGTTCATAGAAACGTATTGTCCATAATAATATTATGTAAAAAATTGTATCACATTAACACATAATTTCCAGAACATAGAGATGAACGGAACAGTATATAGTATATTATTCGTAAGTAACTAGAAATGTGGAAAAGTATAATATACTGGAACAGTATAATATATAATATTATTATATATTATACTGTTCCACATTTCTATGTTCTGGAAATTATGTGTTAAAATGTGATACAATTTTTTTTTATCGCGCTTTCCTAGAGCGCTCCGATTTTTTTATTTAACCCATTTAATAAAACGCGGCAATCTAAGTCTTTTACTAATGGACATACCGAACAAGAAAAACAAGCACAATTATAAATATTAAACTCCTTCTCGGAAAAGCCGACATGCTTATCACCATTCCATCGACTGAATACCAACTACTTCCAGATCAATACATTTATCGACTCCCTTTAAATTTAAACCCAGTTGTATCTGCCTTGAAAGAAAAGACAGATTCACATTGTAAAAGTGGAGGAAACCTGTCTTTAATACCCACACAAATTTCACCCTCTGTTTTACAATCTGAGCCTGTTTTACAACTCGATCCCGCAATGTCCAATGGTATGCAGTGACACAAATTTCTACCCTCACATCCACCGGCACGTTCATTTTTGTGCTGACATGATCTTCCAGCCACACAATCTTTGTCTTCAAGACATTCATCACCTGTTAAGCCACTGCCACTGACAGGTCTTGTAGGCGGAGGAGCTTTGAAAGAAGGAGGTTTCAAAACGTCAACATTCTTAAGATAGAATTCTTCTGAAGTACAGGTCGCTTTACTTTTCCCATCGATGTACTTAACACATACTTCCTTATCAGTTGCGCAATCACCATCTGTAACACATTCAGGGTTATCTAATTGTTTACAAGTACATGCGTCTCTACCTGCACAACCACCCCAAATCTCAGTCACATGTGTGCATCTTCTTGGGGTTTTACAATTCCAATCAAATTTACAAGTATCTTCGCTTAACTGCTTACCATTCCCATTACCTGTGAAGTTACCTTCAATTTCATAAAACGATGATGATAATGATCGTGTATATCCATTGGATATGCACTTCTTCTTAGCTCCTACATTTTCGCTTGTTACACATGACTCCCCACGAGGACAATCTTCACCGGTATTACACTTTCGTAATTTTCCTTGAGCTCTACAAAAACATAAGTCCTCATTACTTGTACACGGCTTGAATTTGTTTACATTTGATGACCCATCTGCACGAAATCTAAAAGATACACATTTTTTCCTACCAGTACATTGAACATCATTTTCACAAAGATCAAATGATCTACCATTCGATGAAATACCATAATGCATCGGTGATCTTCTCTCAGATACACCATTACATTTAGTTTCATTACGATTAATCAAGAATGGATTATTTTTTATGGCATCACATGATGCACAGTACTTAATATTGGATACTGTATCATAAGCACATGTTTCCCGTTCATCACTGCATTTAATATTATCTTCTTCGCAAGCAACAACAGCTATAGATTGATCACCATCTTGTACAGGGTTTGAACATTGACAAGGTATAGAGGATGTACCACATGTGAATAAATCAGCAGCTTCAAATGAAACACATTCTTTACCCCTTACACAAGGCATACTATCTGCATTACAATAATCCAAAACTCTACCACACGGTGGATGACTTTTCTTTCTGTTACATCGTTTACGAGAAACTGGTTCGTCGATTGAATCCCATCCAAGATCAGCATCTCCCAATGATAAACATCCTATACATAATTGATTACCTGAGCGTGGTGATATAGCACAGAATTGTTCATCTGGACAGTCGACATGACCATCACATTCTCTAAAGCTTAATGGAAGACATATACATTGCGCGACATTTTTGTTGGGACAATCGACAAATTCATCCTTGTTATCACGACCTCCACAGATTGATGTTGGAAATGAAGATAAAGGATCATGTCCAGCACAATCAGTTGATTTTGAACATCGTTCCAACGTTAAACTTAATTCTCCGCATCCATTAACCGTTGCTGTTGTTAATATGATTACCAGTACTGGGAGAAAGAGCAGTCGTTGATGTTGATGAAATTGAGATATCATTTCGTTTTGCTTAATGTTGACACAAGTTGAGAATAAGGGTTTGAAAAGAAAATTCTTAGTTGTTAAAATGAAAACAGCTTTCAAAGATCATCCCTGCTCATTATTAATGGAGAGAAAAAGTAGAGAGATTAAAGTAAATAAAAAAGTGAGAAGGGTGAAGAAAATCTGGAAATGACACTAGAAATGAAACAAGTAAGGGATGTAGAATAAATAATCTCAAATAACAAACATTTAGGCTGGATAAAGAAAAGGATGAGAGATAGTTCTGTCAATTATATAAATATTATAAATTTCAAATGCGTACTAGAGTATATAATCAATCACTATCCCTTTTTACGCACTTAAATTCTCCTCTTGTTCCTCCTCCTCCTCCTCCGTCAGTACGAACAGCATTTAGTAGAAAGTCCATACAGAGCTGAGTTGGCGTCGTTGGTAGCACCATAGAACAATCATATTGTTGTTATAATATTATTAAAACATGTAAGGGTGAAATAGTGACTTCTATAAGTAAAGTGCATTGTTTCTAAACGGACATGGCCGTGTACACATACATTGCCTTTCTGACAAAAGAAGCAAGTAAAACATGGGCATATGGATGAAATGGTATTTCAATGGACAGCAGCACATATTCCTAATTAGGAGTCAGGATTTGTTTCTATCATCATCAAAAAAGAAATCTCTTTTGTTGATCCAATCTCGAGTGCGTTACGAGCCTGCGATCACTCAACTCGTTGATGGTAACGGTGCAAGTTGCTACGTGTTTAACGGGATGGCGCATTATTTTTTTCCACTCCAATGTGTGTTTTCTTTTAGCAAATTTCATGACAAACATTACTTGGATTGCACACGTGTAATAGAATACTGGTACTATACGTGTCATTTAGTTTTACCAAAATTAAATTACCCAATTAAATTTAGTAAAAATAAAGTAATTTAATTTTATGTAAATTTTCTGAAACTTGGCAGGCAGTTTGCCATTTCCCGCGTATCTTCCTTCATCTTCTTAACCGGATCAACAACAGAAAACGGCACTCGTTTAATAATATCGATAAAGGCAAGTAACAGAGTGTGTGCTAACAAGAAGGTGCGATATCTAAAGGTTCAAAAATAGAAGCCAAGAATGGCGTATTACAAGAAACACACATAGTAGCCCTATTCGCTAACAGATGAATGATACATCGCTCACCATACACACAATCAGTTGACGATTTACAAGCCGGAGTACCAATGTCCAAACAATAACAGTCGTTATCCAAAGAGGTGCATGGTGAATAAATACCATGAGGCATATTTCCACAAATTCTTGTACCTACACAACCATTTGGCAACATTAATCCATCACGTTTACAATAATCAGCTGATAATCCACCAGTTCGAATCTTTGATGGAATCGTGTTTCTTACTTTGTAACATGTATCATCCATGGGCGTAACTGATAATGGAGACATACATGATATACATGTTGCAAATGGCATGAAATATGTACGTGCACAATGTTCTCCTTTTGTTTCACACTGTAGCGATGTTGCACATGATTCAACTGGTAATTTCCCACACATACATAATGGGTATTCTGGCGAGCATGCTATTATTTTCCCTTCGTGCGTTCTTGTCAAGCAAGTTCTTGGTGATTCACATTCTGAATCAAATCGACAGTTTTCAAAGTTCAATTTCAATGCTGTTGTTGCTGTCGCCGCCGTAAGAATAACCAAGATAGTAAATGTCAATACCGAGCGGACGAGCTGATCATGGAGCGCCATGTTTGTGATTGGAGAAGTTGTTGATCAACTTGAAGATTTTGCGATGTCAACCCGATCCAATTGTGGTTAGTGGAAAGTCAAAAAAAAAAAAAAAAAGAAATCATGTGGCTCATGAAAAAGATTTCAATGGACGAATTTTGAACCGCACACGTTATGAACAAACATCATGCGATTATTGAGTGGTCTACGTTCCAGCTGCATCCGCTGCCACATAAAAGCAGGTCCGTACTGTAAGCGCACTTCAATGTAATTATTTATATATTTTTTTAAAAAAAAAAAAGAAAAAAGAAAAAACTAATTAAAGTAGACGTGGAGGAATACGTGTCTTTCACAGCTAAAGCGTTCTCGGGCGACATGCTCAGCGATTCAACCGGCTTTATATGGATCAACCTAAATGAGCATGCGGCCGCCGAGAGGAATTCCGGAGCCCATGTGAGCGGTAAGGCATATTGTTGGTGTAGTTCTATGTCAAGGCACATCCAGATTACTGGAGACATCAATTTCTGTACAACCAAGTAAGACGCCAATAAAGAACGCCGATCAGAGCATTCACAACATGGAAGTGTAAGTAAGAAAAGTTCACAATATAATATTATTATTTCTACAAAACAGTAATATTTTTTTAACCCTGACGGCGAGGTGTACACTCACAGGTACATGAGTCAACCCTTTAAGGACGAAAAGGTGTAAACAAGGTTTTGATATAGTTGACCAATAAGTACGGTGTATTTGAAAAACGTCATAAAAATAAAGAAAAAAGAAGAAAACGAGTATCGCGATAACATAATAAAAGTGAGAAAGAGTTTTGATTGATTAACATTTCTGTATGTAAGAAAAAGGGAAAAGTGGCACTACGGGAAAACGGAAATTACGGTAAGTTCCGCATTGAATGCAAAGGTCATAACGAAATTATTTAGGTTTTTTTTGCGAGATAGCCGGAAGGGGATAAAAATCTTCGTCGAACGACGAAGATTGCCATTGCATGTGAACGGTGTCACAAACACACACTTTTATGATCAGTTTAGCAACAATTTTACCAATTATATTACAACGAAAGACAAGGATGAGCTGCTCCACGATACACTGTCCTGTAGGTGTGGTAGGGGAAATTGAAGGATATGCACGGGAGGAGGTCTTTGTGTGTACAGATGATGGACACAACGATCTGGAATAAGTTCCTATCGTGGAGTCTGCCGTCACTGGAGACAAGGAATGGAACAGTGCTGATGACAGCGGAATACAAAATATTAAAATTATGGAAAAATACGGGTATGGCGGAAATGAATCACTATCGATAACGGTTGGAAAAAGCAGGAAGCATAGAAATACGGGGAATAAGGTAAGCGTAGATGGAGAGGCCGTTGTTTCCGTTCTATGCGGTGGATCCCCTTGTTACTGGTGACAATACGGGGAAGATATTATTGACAAAACAGACGCTATAGTGAATGAACACGATGGTGGTGAAACACCAAATGTGGATAGGAAAAAATGCCTTATAAATCTTATACTTTTGAGAAGTATGGATACTTGGGTAAGTATAACCGCATTCAACTTCCTTGTTGCGTAATAGGGGAAATACGCCATGAATGGACTGATGATACAGGGAATTACATGGGATTTCAAGAGAAATAATAATTTATGTAATATGAAACTGTTGGTAGTAAAATATAGCATGAGCTATATTATGTTACATTTTTCATGGTGTTTTTGCATTCTAAATATTATCTTTGCATTCTACTAGACGGGCGCGACGTTTCTTTCCAATATGTGATACCAAATTTATAATTTCTGTAAACAAAACCTGTTCCTCTATTTTGATTTCTGATCGTCTGTGATAAGATGTAAAGCAGTTTACATGAAATTCAGTCTTTTTTATTGAAATAATCCAAAAGTTGTCCACTTTTGTAGACCTTCTTCTGTGCGTATGAGAAAAAAATAACACGGGGTGCTTTAATTTTCAATATTTTCTATTATGAAATGCTTATATAATTTGTTAGATAAGTTATCAAAATTCTTTTGATCAACTTTTATTACTGATAGTATAGTTGCAAGTGCCTTCTCTCTCATCCCTAAGCTTAAAAGTGGTTCAACAATTTGGGAAGTTACTATGGGTTTGAATTCCCGCGAAGAATAAGAAATGTCCCCTGGGTCTGTGATTGTTTGAAGAATAGTAAGTGAATTTTGAATTGAAGTGTCGAAAAAATACGTGAAAATTGACATTGGCACACGCTTTTATTAACGCATAATACTATTAGTTGATCTGAACTGGTCGAAGCGATCAAACGAGGTCATGAAAAGGTTCTAAGAAACAACTGATGATGGTAAGTAGGGAGTAGTGAGAGTCATAGCTTCCGTTCCAAACCATCGTTGAATTGGCGCTAAGCCATGGAAGTATTTCAATGGGTATTGACAATTACCCTCCACCGCTTGATGTAGTGTGTCATCCAAATAATTACTGTAAAATGTAATTAGTTTGCGGTCTTTGAAAAGAATATAACCAAAATTTTTGGCTTTAGTTGCTTCAGAATTTCTACCAGTCGCCTTGTCCTAAACATGAACTAAAGGCCACGCTCCCCTTTCAGAATGATAAAGCATCTGAATACCATTTTTATACCGATTAGGTTTATACCATCTACAGTGATAATAGGGATGGTGCCCGACATCTTTGCTTCACCATCCGTAAACAATAATAATTGTTTAACCAAAATATGCCTTGTCTAGAAATTGTCTGTTACATATAGTCTACCAGTTGTTGTAGGATACGTGTTTGTTTCATGTGCCACCTGAAAGTACCAAAGTGCAGATGGACTGCCTTTTTTAATCAATTCAGTGCCCAATTTACAATCGCAGACTCCGCGCAATTCACGAATTAAAGCAATAACCAATTGGGTGAGAAATACCAGATAGATTACCTAGTTATTATCCCACATGCTATGGAGATATGGCACATCCCATCCTACTACTAGGTAGTATCTGATACCAACTTTAATTGGGTTTACCTTCATTTATGACCTTGCAGAAGTCCGGGCTTTGCACCGTATCGTGTTTTCATCGAGGGCACTAACTTCCTCGGGAACGTCAATTTTAACACTGCTATTTGAAAAATATTCCGTTATGGTACGTGAATGCCATAATGGGTCTATAAAAGGCACTTCATGTGTATATCTGGAGTAAAGTTGGATAAGTGCACGGATTTTTAGAATTAAATCTCGTGGTAAAACATGTTTGAAATCATCATTACCATAAAAATGTTTTGAAGACCAGTATTATTTTTAGTCTTTAAATTTCGAGATTGTTGTTGCAATCTCAAGACCAACATACGCAAATAGTTCTTCAATTATAATTTCGTCTTTTTCAATTGTAGAAAAATTTCGCGCCATATTGGAGTTGGTCCAATCACGAACACACTCAAAAAATGAGTTTTGCATGTAAAGGTGGAAGAGGCCTATTTCCTTCCTTGAATTATATGCATTCGTTACAGTAGCAGGTTGTAGAATATGAAGCCTAGTATTATCTATCCATTTTTGAATGTATGGTACGGTTCTTGCTAAGTCATTCCTCTCCATACCCTTAACTTCGACTACCTCAAACACTTCAGAGTCATTGTCATCCATACCATCATTATTCCATGCCCCAGCCTCGCGGAAGGTACATTCCTCATTTGAATCATCGCAGGTAGCTATATGTTGAGGGTTTAATCACAAATAAAAAATGTCAGTATTCGTAGTCCGTTTGCCTCGACGGTGTTGTGTCCAGTTCCCACACCGCCTGTTCATACGGTTCGGGTTATATGTTTTTTATCCTTTTTTTTGCAATTTTTTTGAGACCTTTTTGTACTGCATTTTAGTGCCATTCCATGAAAGGGTTTTCAGTTTCTCAATGTGCATGTCACAAATCACATCAAAACTTACAAGAATCTTACATGTACAATATTTTATAGGCTTATTTCCATTGGATCATCCGTACTGTTTATTCGATTTCAGGAAATTATAGCCTCACATTCCTAAAGTGTATTATAATCAGGTTTACGTCATACAGAAATATTGTGCACCTATTTGTTGTACAATGATTTAAAATCAGAGTACTAGCCTTCCTACCAATCCTCACTCCTACTGTAATTCATTGTACTTATCTATATTATTGCCTACTTAATTCCCTATCTTTAAAGGGCTAACAGAAATTTCCATCCCAACGGAAAACCGTCATAAAAGTAATTAAAAATATAGGATACTGTTCATCATCAGTAGATAAAAATTGCTAAAAATGTTGATCGACACTGATTTGAAGTTCATTATGCTCTGGAAAAATTCTGAAACCGCAATAAATACGAAAGTTTAAAAACCATTTGCAGTAATGCCATTTGCATGACGTGCAGGTGTGAAGAAAATTATGAAGATGTTTATTATAGGAGAAATAGAAGACGGAGATTCAGATCGTGAAATTTTGGTGCAATTGCACCCAACATCTCAACCACGAAGTCAGCAACGAGAATCAATTATCAGACATGGAAAGTGATGGAACTTATCGTGGGACCTGGACGCAGACCGAAGGTTGCAGTGCGTCACCAATATACCCTAATGAAAACGATGTCAACGAAATAGAAAATCAAGAAGCTGATGGTACCTATCGTGGAACGTGGACGGAGGAGGGTTCTGTTTGCTATGATTCTGAGAGCTACAACGAAAAGGAGGATGATGGCGCGATAGAAAGGAAAAGGATGTTTGAAAGCACTGGGGCCGGTTTTGGACTTGGAAAAAAAGAAAAAAATGTAGACATGGTATAACAACATGATGAAAGTCAGTGTAAACATAGTGATACTTGCAGCGAGAGTGAGGCAGCTGAAACTGTGTCAAAATCATTTGTGGAACGGTTCCGGACAAGGTGAAGTATAAATAATTTCAAATGTCGAGAGCGTAAAGACAGAAAATAAATGTGGTAATTCTGATTCGAAATATGAACAATGTAAAATAGAAATGAAACTTCAGCTGAAGAAAGTGAAACCAAGAACAGCATGTGGCACAACATCGAAAACTGTGAAAAATGCTGGTCGTAAAATGGATGTAGAAAGTAGAGTGTGTTCCCGTTGCGGGGGGTCCCCTTGTTACTGGTTAGAGTTCAGACATGAAATTATAGATAAAACAGAGATTGATCGCGATGAAGATGAAAGGAAAGAAGATGGGAAAAATTTATAAGGAAAAAAGCATACAAATTGTATGTTTAGAGAGATATGGTATTCTCGGAAAATATAACAGAATTCAACTTCCAATCTGCATTTTAGAAAGCATTCGTCGGGAATGGCCTGATCGTATAGATCAGTATATGGGATTTAAGGAGCTGTAATGTAATTGTTTGTGTGAAGACATTACTATTTGTAAAGTGTTAGTGTGTGTTGTTGTTTTTATATTATTGGAAAACATAAAAGGTTTAATTTTAAATTAGAATTTATAGTATCCGACGTTATAATAATAGTAATAAGAATATTATCCTATTTATCGAGGCAAAATTGGCTTTACACAGTGATTGTTACTTTTTATGCATGACATGCGTTTAACGCATGTTATTGTTGTTATGGATGTGGTTAATATTATTGTGTCTGTGGTTGAAAAATCTACCAATGTTTTCAGATTCCGTTATATCACCTTTAAATTTATTTTACCAGAGTTTAATAAATCCTGTTTTCAGATTCTGTTATATCATCTAAATTTATTTTACCAGATTTTAATAAATCGTCCCTTCAGGTGTCGATTGTTTACCCACGATTTCTTTAGCTAACCCTTCATATTGTTGTTGATCATTTGGTATTGAAAATAAAGTTTGTTCCGCTGTTTTCTCAATCGTCACACCTGTGAATACTTCATTTACAGCTATCATAGCTTCTGCAACTTCCACTAATACCTCATATCAATTATCATTACCTTTACCATTTGCTTGATTATTTGCACTTACCACTACCACTGCTGCAGCTGCCGTATATTCAGATATACTGCTAGATCGTTTAGATGGCGTACGTGTACTTACCATGCGACGTAAACTTGAATTATTAATATTAATATTAATATTAATATTATAACATATAGTTATCGTTGTCGTCGTAGTTGTAATACAAAGGATTGATACAACAACAGGTCCTACAACATTATTTATTCCTGTTCCTGTTGTTCTAGTTTCTGGACATGCAATAGGAAATCAACCTGTTATTGTCGCACAATTACCAGGTATACTCATTGCACAAAAAGCTGTCATAATCATTCGTGTTTTGGCTTCTTCATAAGTATTACCACCACCACCAACCCACTATCGATTCCAGTATTCGCAGCAGGTGCTGCTACTGCCATAATAGAAGCCATAATTTCTGATGAACTACTTTTTGGTATCATAGAAACTGTAGTAGTTCCCATAGCAGGCATTCTTCTTATCATAGCCGCAGTCACAGTAACCACAGGTCCATCTGTCAAGGGAGGCATAGCCACTGACAACGGTACTGATACGGGTACGGGTCCCGTAGGCATAGTTGTTGAGATCGGTACACTACTAACACTTGATGATGCATTATTATTTGGATTATGTGCTGCGGCTGCTGTTAAAATTGATGTTACATCAAGACCTGTTATACTAGGTTGATGAAATTGTTGTGGCAATGAAGTTGATACAGGATTTTGTAAATGATGAAGATGATGATGCTGTAGTTTTTATTCAACAGCTGAAACAGGTATTGTACCGGGAAGAGGAATTGAAATCGTACTTGGCATTGTACATGTAACCCATCGAACCTGATTTGTAGGAGCACTTGATGTGGATATAGGAATTGATGATTATGCAAAAGGAATTGTTGATGTTGTTGATTTCCATCTCATTTTACTATTTGAATTAGGTAGAGATACATTTGTTGAAGCTTGTGCACCATCATTTACAATGGTTTGCATTGTTGGTTCTGAATCTGTTGATCCAGCCGTATCAACACCACCACCACGTACTCCAATTGTTTCATATCCATCTCGTTGTTGTATTCAAACTTATTTTATTCAACAAACTTCTCTGTCTTCTCCATGCCTTCACCTTCCTCCACCTCCACTTCCTCCTCTCAGCGTCACCCTCGAATATATGCTTTTCATTACCTTCCTCCTCCACTCCTTCTTCGTGTTATTCATATTGTTCTCCTCATTTTTCTTCGAAGTGATTCTGCGGGTGAAGGGTAGACGGGTGTTGAAAATCACGGGAGTGTTTTGTTAGATGTCGGTTGTTATCGAACCAGGTTGGCCGGTGTGGATACAGTAGATAAGGTTCAGGAGCCAATAATTCAGAGACATACAACACCGTGTGCAGTAGATGAGGATACAGTAGCCAATAATACAAAAACATTGACCAATATGCTTTACAATGTAAAATGAAAATTTATTTTATGTGGATTTCACCCCTAACCTCCACCGTTAGTAAAAGCCATTCTCTCCGTTCATAAATCCAATTATCATCTCTTCGTTAATCAGACTGGTAATGATTGCCTGTTCCTCTCACCGCTTTGGAGATCAATATTTCCCAACACTCAACGTGTTCACCGGTCCATCCTAACGTCTCCTATCGCCTCCGTGCACTGACAACAATATTCGCACGGACTTTCTCATTAGAGGTGGTGGTGAAGAAGAAGGAATTATGCAATCAAATGATACCATAGATACAATACCTACTTTTCATTCTACTTCATGTATATTCAATAATGTAACTTATAGTAATATACATATTCTAAACGAGCTCGATGAAGCCAATAATTTAGTAGCTACATCTGTCACTTATTCTTCAATCCAATCCGTACTTCTGCAAGCGATTCCTATTCGTGCTCATTTTTGAGAAGATATCATTACATGTATTGAACATGTTTCACAATCAAAAAACCAAATAAACCCTTCTTCTTCATCATCAAATCATAATAATATTACTACTAATAAAGCTAACAATGATAATAGTAATAGCAATATAACATCACCATTATCCAATGAGATGATGACATGTCATTCACAATCAAGACATATAATAAATCCTTCTTCTTCATCATCGAATCATAATAATATTACTACTAATATAACTAACAATTATAATAATAATCATTATATAACATTACCATCATCCAATGAGATGATGATAAGTCACCATCATCTGAAACACGAGGAGATAGAGGTATATCAAATTCATGTAGAGCATTTGAACATTCCATATTTTCTTAACAATGCGAATCATAATAACATTACTACTAATATAAGTAAAAATGATAATACTAATCATTATATAACATCACCATCATCCAATGAGATGATGATAAGTCGAAAATCATCAATGACATATGATATATTATTTATGCATACATTTACTGAACCGCTTGGAGTACTTTCACATGCGTAATTTTAATATATGGGACCTGAAGAACTTGTAGATGCGTCACGTGGATATATAAATATGGCGTCATGTACGAAATTACCAAATTATTGTGCAGATGGTTTTAAGTTTCCAAGTATCTGAACATTCTTTCCTCAACAACATGGTTCATTAAATATTAACATTGCCACTTCATGCACTGATGAAGAACAAGAACAAGAATGAAACTATATTGCACAAACGGCAACTGAAAATTCCTGTTCGATGTATGTAATAGACTATTAACAGACGATGATTTAAACGTTTGTAGGAAAGCTTTATGTAATTTCAAATCTATAAGTAACAGTATTATAAAAATAAGCATCGAGGCACTACATAAAAGTCTTAAATTCAATGAAAAAAAGAGATTTTTGAACATAGATTACTAAACTCATTTTTGAAAATGTAAATTATTCAATGTAATCTTCAGTATTCCATGGTATTTTAAATCATTATAAGTCACTGACACAATTCACTTTTCTTTTATGACGCTTCTCTTTGCTGCTATTAGCTTCTACACCCATAAATACGTTATGGACGGTTCTATTCTTCTCATCCACCTCCTTTCTCCTATGGAAAAAGGTGAAACAGTTTGCATGGAAACCTGTTTGACAATCTGCACATCCAAATGTCGTCCACTTTCCTTTTAGATCGGCATTTATAAGCTTATACAGGTAACATGCTGTACTATTACGATCCTCATTCTCGAAAATCATATGGGATTCTAACCCATTGATATGCACTTGTGCTCGCACAGCTTGAGATGTGACAGAATTACTTGTACTATTTTGCAGTGATTAACGTCTCAATCTCGAATATATAAGAGGTTGGACAAGTTACATACCAACTTGTCCCTTAAATTCCCTCACGGTATATGATACTTCAGATGGGACAACTATACTTTGTAGAATTGTGAAGGCATTCTGCACAGAAGCGTCCAAAAATAGGTAAATAAAGACATTGGAACTCGTTTCTCACTCCTCATTGTGCAATTAGTTGAACGAAATTGATCAAACCTGTCAATCGAATTCATAAAAAGGTTGTAGACTACTATGCAACATGGGATTTGAAACGTTGTTCTATTCATAGCTTCATTTCCAACTCATCTCTGCAAAGGGGCAAGAACGTGATCAAATTTCAAGCTATATTCCGAACACCCCTCCACATCTTGTCGAGTAGTTTCGACAAGATCATTTGTGTAGAAAAACAACTTTTTCGTCCTTGAATAAAACAAATTCAGTAAGTTCAGATCGTGTAGGTTCCTGTCGAGTTGTACCACCCTTATCGAGGGCCTAAACTAATAACCACTTTTCTCTCTCCGACCTTTTCAACATAGATATATCTTCTTTCAAAGCAGGTCTATTACCAGCGCCAACAATATTCATTCTATCCGTCCTCAACATCCTTGCTTCTCCATCAGTCATTTTTAATAACTGTTTAGCGAGAGTGTGTCTTGTATAAAAATTATCGGTTACGAACAAGCGTCTGCATGGTGTTGGATGAGCCTTCATTTGATGTGCCATCTGCAAGCACTGTAATGCAGAAGGACTTTCCTTTCTTATTAATTTTTGTATCAATATGTCAATCATAAATTGGGTGCAGGTCCCTGGATAACGTAAAGTAACTAACGGGCGGGGTATACCGCTCCTGTTTTAGGAGTTTTTATCCCACATTGAGTGGAGATAGGAAACTTAGCAACCAACTACTAAATAATATCTTATCCAAAATTTAATGGGTTTTGACTTCATGTAACTCTTCGCTGCTGTCCTTTCTTTACATCTCACAATGTTCTCATCAAGAGCACTGACAACGACCGGAACAACAACTGCTGCAATATTTTCCAGGAAATGTTGCGTCATTGCTATTGAGTGCTACAGCGGATCCAGAACTGTCTATTAGCACGAATCGATAAGTGAGGCGAGCGGTTCGTGTGACACGACCGCGGAGAGGACGGCACAAAAGGGAATGCCTAATGGTGAGCGAAGACGATGAAGACGGATAGGTGAAGAAGGTTGTAGACGATGATGTTGTTGACG
>JAULBU010029364.1:0-37708 GCA_032358235.1 Odonthalia washingtoniensis
CTTTCATACACGTGTCACTTCATTCGAAACTTTTGTTCGCATACTTAATTCCACCTCGATGAGGATGGGAAGGAGAAGAATGAAAAGGTAGACATTGATTAATAAAGAATATATCACATCAAACGCGTTCACATCGGCAGGTGGAATCAAACCAGGAAAGAGTAATTTGACCAACCACACCGAGGCTGACTAACTATTAGAGAAAAGAGCAAAGAATTTCCAGGGCATTTATTGCGTTGCGATCGTGGTCAACTACGAAATCAGAGTTGACGAAGCCACTAAAGTATCTTCAATCTATTAGTCCGTGAAGCTACTTACGGTAGTAGGGCAATAGGTTATCCCGCTCACCCACAGGCTGCGAGGAAAATACTTTTCATTAATTACATTACTACATAATGAAGAAATGCTGATTACAATAAAACCTATATTTAATTCTAACCATTTAATAAAAGGACCAGTAGAATATGAAGGAGAACATAGTTAAAGTAAGATTCGGTTAACGGCTATTCAACAAGCGACGGTGCGTTCCTCCCTGACTAGGAGGGGAGCTAGATACGTTCGTCCTGACGATAGTCATAACTACACGCGACTTCAGCGGTATCGTAACCGCTACGCGGCTACAGAGCGGTATCATAACCACCGCGACTCGGAGGCAACATAACTGTTACGGTATCCTCCGGAGCGGTCAACTTCGGCACCACGGATAGCACCATGCACACCATCTTCACTCCCGTATAGTACACCTAATCGGGGTCCTTGTGGTAATTTCGGGCACCACGCAGCCGATTCTAGGGGCGGTCATTTAAGTACCCTTCCGCCAGTTACCGGGAAGGAGGTGGACGTGGGACAGCACCTGTGTCTGTAACCAATTATTTAGCGCGGAGAGGCACTCATTGTGGAGGCAGTCGAACATACCCAATAAATTGTCGACTTGCCTCTCGGCACGGCCGTCACTCGATACAGGCACCGGTGCCACAGCCGCTCCCGGGGCCCAGTCACGCACTTCATTGTGCTAAGCTTCTATTTTTACCACAGTTGACGACGGATGTCAACCACTCCATTAATTCGTTCGCAACAACACGTGAGGCTTCGGCTGAAAACACCAAAGCGCCGCGCAGATGCCACGATGGTTCTTTACCACGTTTGATAGCCGTATGCGGAGACGTACCAAATACGCGTACGGCATCACATCACACACAACATGCGGGCAATCCTCTCCGCCGCGAAAATGACGTTCGGGTACAGAGTTTTCCGGGCTACCACCATGCACCCGGGCCTACACCGTAGTCAGCATCACAGCGTCTACCGCTTCGACTTCATCATCATCAAAGCGCACTTTGCGGTGCGATAACCCAACGCCACATTCCCCTCCATCATGGCCACGAACGAACAACCTCTCCGCGAGTCTCAGCCTAAAATAACTTCCGCACACGCAGCGGCTATGGGTCCATCGCTGGCTGCTCGCACATAATCGCAGTTGGATCGCCATGGTCGGTTGTGGGGATGGCTGAAAGTTGAAGCGAAATGGGATGGAAAGGAATCTCGGAAGAATGAATAACAACTAGTATTGATAGTTGTAGATGCAAGATGATTCCACACCGCGTTCCCATATATATTAGTTGGAGCGAGCGGTGTAGTACCTCGCCAGGAGTGAGTACTGAGGGCTACCCACACCAATTGTGTCTTTTTATCTCAGCCTTTTTCCCTTTTCCGGCCGTCATTTTTCCCTCTGTTTTCCTTCTTTTGACATGTGTTTCCACATTTATTTATTCCACTGCGTGTCGTGCATACTCACCTGTATACTTTGACCTACAAGTCTTTGAGAACCACCAGTTTTCAGTCAATAAATACCGTCTCGTCGGCGCCAACTGGGCAGCAACGGTACGGGCATCATCCCACTGGGAACCAACTGAGCCCCCATCCTTCGCACGAACGCCAAAAAAATCGCGAACCAACGACCAGCACCAACGAAACATCGGATGGGACCACGAGGATCTGCCCGTGCTCCCCACGTGCGTGCCCTCCGAAAGGTGTAACTAGTTTTGTGACGCACGAGTTCGACAGAGACCCCGTCATCGCCTCCGGGACGGTTTTTATAGTCTACTGTCGCGTCAAGCTATTATCATCGCTCTGTCAACCCTAGTTGTACCCGGTACCCACCAATCCACACTGTGTGGGGTACTACAATACAAATTAATTGTTGCTTTGTTTGGATATAGTTTTTGGTGGTTCTAATTCTTCTTTTATAGGTAGTTTTCAATTCCTTTCCATTTTCCCACGGTATCACATTTTTCATGAGTCCCATTTTTCGATTGTACCCTTTTCTATATTTATAATATTTTTCACTATCATTTAGTATGGTACTAACGTTTTTAGAAATAAAGATATCATGTATACCACTAATAGGCATATATTTATTGCAGTGTATATTGCACATATTCTATGTATCAATCGCATATAGCATTATATTATTTCTATATATCACCCATGTATAAATCATAACGGGTAGTGCTAATCCACTTTTTCATTCAAGATATGAAAGATTTCTGGATTACCCATTCACTATTCCATACATAAATGGCATGGATAAGTGTAGTATACCTGCTCTTTTACATTCAATATATGAAATGAAATGTGAATGTGACTTCCATTCGAAACTACATTTATCGTAGAATTTTATGACGTATTCATTCACTCTCTTATTCACAATGTGTCGTTAAGTGCCTATATAACATACAAGAAAATTTTCAACTATTGTAGAATGTTTTGCATGGCCCATCCCTTCCGTACTGTCACATTTGTGATTTTTAATACGTACACATACATAGAGATGTCTGGGGCTTGAAAGACGTTTTCAATTACACATCCCTGTCATTTTTCACTCTCTGTATGCAAAAGTTAATGGACTATGCATTTTATCTTCAAATTTTGTAGATATTATCTTTAGTTACCATACATAACCATTCAAACACTGTAGTGTTGTGTATCTAACCTACATGGACCCCAAAATTTGAAAGGCCTAGTTTATGTTAACTACACCCCAAACTAAGACATTTCGATGTAGGCATTCAGTTACGGAAACACAGATGCATTAAATGCGTCAGACAATTATTCATTTTTTGCTACAAAATTTTTGTAGAAAAAAAGGAATAGTGTCTTTAGGGTGATTTGCGCAAATTCTTCACGGGACTGAATTTTTAGTTTGCGATTGTGGAACGAGACACGTAGTTGTCGAATCTATGATTCGATAGCGGCGGTGAGCAGTTCGTGTGACGCCGACTAGCATAAGGAGGAGGAGAGGAACAAGAAAGGAGCGGCAGATAGGATGATGGTGCAAGAGGACGGTGAAGGATGGCGGTACCAGGTTTAAAGGTTAAAGGTTGAAGGTTGATACGATGAAGGATGATGATTAAGGTTAAAGGTTGATACAATGAAGGATGATGATATAAACGTTGAAGGTTGATACGATGAAGGATGATGATTTGAAGTTTGAAGGTTGATACGATGAAGGTTGATACGATGAAGGTTGATACGATGAAGGTTGATACGATGAAGGTTGATGATGTATGGTTGAACGTTGATAAAGTATGGTGAAGGATTGTGATACTAGGTTGATGAAGGATGATAAAGGATGATAAAAGATGTTGATAATAGGTTGGTAAAGGTTGATAAAGGATGAAAGGATGGTGCTACTATGATGAAGGTTGATATGATTAAAAATGATGATGATTATTAGGATGCTATTATTATTGTTGAAGGTGATGAAAGTTTTCGAAGGATGATCCATGCTTGTTGAAAGAGATGACAGGATGATGTTAAACGTTGAAGGATGACGGCGATCATATCATCGTAATGACGATGTAATAATCTTAACGGATGACGGTGTTATAATCGTAACGGATGACGGTGACGAGAAGGAAATCGACGGCATGCAGCGCGAGATGCGGCAGGAACATCGAAGCGATACGGGGAAATTTTAGTGTCGGCACACCAAAAACGAAATTAGAGAACAATAAGACCATCCGCAGGCGGGAGAGAACGAAGCGAAGTAGAAGAAATCATTTGGCACAAACAGGGATGAAGGTAGCGGTACCAAAAGTGACGGAGATGATAAAACGACGAACACCATGACCATGTAAGCTACAATGGGGCAAGGCGTATGAGGATGAGGTTACAGGAATACAGGGTACTGAAAGCGGTGACACTTGTACACAGTGGTACGTGTGCGAAATAGGATTGACACTGTATGCGATACACAGTTGAATCCCATACAACTGAAACTGTATGTGAAAGAACGTCGTCAACGGGAACAGTACGACTGACTCCCTAATTGTATATGCTTACACATTCATGATCTACCAGAATCCAGATGAATCATCTAATTGGAACCGTGCTCATTTGGTTCCCACACGTGTCATTGATCTTTCTATTATTATTGTTATTACCTTTTTGAATTTAGACATAAGTATCTCTATTCAGGAGAGATGGCTAACAAATAAAGAATTATAGACATTACACAGCCAGAAAAGCATTCTTCGAAGCCACAAATTGCTATCTAAACGATTCAGTGACAATCGGGAAGGAGGAATAATCACCCAAACGCGCATCTACGTCGACCACCCCGACGCTAGATTGCCATGCAATCTGCACGCGCAAAATATCCCTTCTAGATCACCCCAGTGGCGAATTAGCGATGGAGAAGAACACGTTTCGTGTCTTCGGCTACCCAACCCGTGAAGACGATTAAAGGCGTCAGGGAGGAAAGCCAACACCGTCGTCACGCAGACTACGGACCTACTCAGGGATATAACATTCAACCAGTTAATAAAGGACTCAGGACCGTTACCTATTCAGTCAAATCTTCCACCACCAAGTAGCCTCTCGACAGCTGCCGAATTGACAGTAGTCCATGATTGTTACGATGTGTCGGTGCGCAAGACCAGAAGTGGGATTAATGGGGCCGATATTATCGCTGTATATTGTACTGACTGGTTTTTTAGTTCAATTATTTGATGGATGGTGTGGGGTTTGCGCTTTTTTCGTAGTTCGTAGGAAAAGTTGGAACAATGGAGCATGGTGTAATTTGGTATTTTTATGCCGGAGAGATATGGGTATATTCCAGACTCTATTATTGATCGGAGTATAGAACGCGTTTCATGGTTGAAGCTGATTTTTAGAGCCATTGGTGTGTCCAGACATTTTGTATTGAGTAAATTTGTCATAGACAATATTAGTCTGTGTATGATCGACGTCGATGGTTTGGCGGTTGCTTTTCCAGGGGGGGTTGATGTGAGGTTGTGGTTTTGGATGTTGCTTTTCGAGTTCCAGATGTTTGTAAATATTTAAACATGATTGGGGTTGCTGAGATTATTTATGTTGGAATAAGATTCTGGGGTACATGCCACGTTCGGGATGAAATTGGGTGTGATTTGGGAATTATTAATTTTTTTATAGGGTTCAATGTATAAGCTTAACTTTGCCTTGTTTAAACGAGATTTTTCAGGTGGTAAATGTCGGAAGTGATTTACGGGCAATTAGTAGGCATTTTTGTCTTTAAATATAACATCATGCTTATCTTGTTAAATTGTTTACTGATATAAGAGTGTCATTGATTTCCGGGGTTGTTATATCCTGTGTGTGTATCTTTCCATTTGTTTTGATTCTGTCGATTGGGTCTATGTTGGTACTTTACGTGCACTAGTGTATTTCAGTATCACAGGGTGAACCGCATATTTTAGTTGTCTCGAGTGGTCCCTTTGTGGGAGAGTCTGTTTGATGGGCGACACTGTCCAAAATTAATTTTCCTGTAGATAGATCTTCATCGTCTGAGTTCTATATGGTATATTTAGAAGGATAGGAGGGCAGTATCATTGCTTGGGGGTAGTGGTGATATAATGGTAAGGGACGTTTTTTCATGTCTCGTGCATGACAGACAGGGGTCCTCAGGTTGCGAGGAATGTGATGTGTGATTGAAGCTTATCCGAAGAGGGTTTGATTGGTCGAGTTATTCACTGTCGGAATGGTAGAAGGATGATGCTGTTTTCGCGGTGTGGAACTGGCACAATGTTGTTGTATGGCATCTTGTCTTATCTGTATGTTTTTATCGATCGATTATATCTGGTTGGTGGAATTATGTTATCTTATCAATGTGTATTTCCTTCTCTTAAATTGAATAAAGCACGGTATTTATATATGGTATACTTGCAGGCACTTTTTACATTTCAAAAGGCGATTATGGGATTGTATTTAGGGTCGGTTCTTATCCTTTATATGAAATTTATCGTTGTTTGTTCGTTTTCTATGTTCAGGTATCGCTCGACGAGCATCAACGCTCTTGTTTTTATATGTGGAGCAATGTATTCTTGAGAGGTGTCCAAGTTGCCTATGATGTTATTACCAGTTTTAGTTGCCAGAGTATCATGGTTAGCTACTGTGATTCGTTCCAACTCCTGTTGAACGCATCTGATGTTTAAGTAGCGGGTTTCCGGGTGTCCCCCGAGTGATGACGATAGAAACTACAGGTTTCAGAAGTGATGATATTATTATGATACAGTAGTGAGAGTGGATACAGCGCGGTAGTGTGCTGGATGAAAACCATATTTGATGTCCTCAATCTGTGTTTCTATCTGTAGTGTGTCGGCTTCATACTAGATGTTCATAAAGAAGCCATGAGGCAAGATTGTTATGGTCGCAACTATGAAATGGATGGATGTTGTATCAGTATCTGGATATGTACGTATATGTGTTATTTTCTTTGTTTAAGTTTTGTTCTTTAAAGAAAAAATGTCGTAATGTAAAGAAATATGTGGTATTTAATGTGGGGTGTATTATGTAACTTTATGGTAGATGTGGAAGTTGTTATGTGAGTTGATAAAGGTAACCATTATGTAGTGTATGAATATATATGAGGTTTATCATAACATCATTATATTAATAAGTTTAATGTAAATGCTATGTTGTTAATTATTGAGTTTGGTAATGTTCGTTGATACGAAAAATGGAGTGTTACTAAAGTATTTGCCCCATAAGGGTATGGTGTGACAAGATTGATGAGAGAGAAAGACAATCGAGAAAGACAATCGAAAGAAAATTCTTCCTCTCTTTGAAGTAAATTGAAGTTGAGGAGAAAATAAATGAACTTGTAACGCGCCATATCTCTAGTGCTTTAATTGGTCGCTATAGTGATCACAAGCAAAAAAAGAAAACTGAGAAATTGCCTAATGATCACTATAGTGATCACACGGGGGTAAAATTGGGTAGTTCTGTTACATGAAACCTGCAGGTTTTATTGAAAAATTAATTATAAAAGCTGTCTTTGATTAACCATTCATTGTAGAGGATGTCTGTAGGACTGTCTAGAATGTCCAATCGTTGAAACCGGGCTTTTGGATCCGAAGTTATAGTCAATTCATCTAACTCCAGTTCGGTCGGACTCAGCAGAGATCACTGTTATAATTAATGCTGATGTACATGAATCAATTGTTGACACTGCTGCAGCTACTGAATCTGCTGGTTCTGGTGATAATTTTAACTGTATGAATGGTTCTGGTGATGGTGTCGCCAGTGTTGATGCAATTGAAATTTAGTATTTGGATGAACAGTGTGACCTAACTATTCGATCTGACCGTAGGGATGCATTTTTAGTTGGTGATGCACCACTACTAGCACCAGGTGCCTTTACACCATCAAAGACAGGTATAGTTCAATACTCTAGAATCAGACCCAGAAAATGTGCTGCCATTGCAGTCAGAGAGCATGGGACAGACTAATTTTAAAAACTCGTGAGGTTTATGTACACTGTCCCTGACGCAGTGCAAC
Source organism: Odonthalia washingtoniensis (assembly GCA_032358235.1). NCBI lineage: Eukaryota > Rhodophyta > Florideophyceae > Ceramiales > Rhodomelaceae > Odonthalia > Odonthalia washingtoniensis. Next base: position 7,819 of record JAULBU010029364.1, read on the forward strand.
GACACCTTAACAGCTGAGTAGCAGTAACCAAGGAAGGTGTTTCACTGGAATATAATCTATTTGGTAGTCAGAAGCAACGTAATGTAGAAATAGAGGAATCGATTTCACATGTTAAAACATTATACTACAGAACTGTTTGATATTGACAGTAGGGCGAAGGTGTTCGGACTGGCTTGTCTTTAGGAAATTCGCAATAACAGGTACAAATGCTGGCAAAACTTTGCTTTGTAGCAATATCCTCCGTACATCTTTGAATTTGGCTCATACGATTGGTCCGAGAAAAGTCCGGAATATTACTTTGATGAACTTTATAATGGGTTGTTAAGGTCTATGGTTTCTACAAAGTAAATGAAAGGGGTTCAATAAATGAGGTAGCTGTAATGTCATCTCTAAGTTCGAAGGATCTTGTACTAGGAGTGTATGATATTGGACTGGATATGAAAGTCGCACCATTCCTATCATGCTCCCCAAACGGAGTTGTGTTACTGAAATTGCATAGTTATATTGGCGACGGAGATGGGGACCTGTATGGTATTAAATATTGTTTGAGATATTTATAAATTAAGACAAGGATATCTCCAAGGACGTTAGGGGACAACATGGATCTTTTGTCATCAGATTTAATATTTTTCGAAGTAGGAGATACAAAGTTCCGTCGACATGTTCCAATGGAATATATTTCTCAGATTGTATATCAAGAAATGGTCCTTCACTTAGAATATGTCCTGTACGTATGCGCCTCTCAATCAGGAATTTTATATATTGTAGTTGCACATTGTCTAGTGGAACAGTTGAAAAAGTCTTCTGAAGTTCTGTAATCAGTGTGCCAACCATAAGTTGGATGTGTTTATGATGATGATAGGTCTACACTTCCTTCTTTTATCAAAAATGAGAAACGAGAGATTGTTTCAACACGGCTTTAATTTTGGAGAACGGTCAACAATTGCGTCACCTAAAAAAGTCAATTTACTCTCTTGAAGTTATTTAAACATGCCAGTCAGGTATTCTACTCAACAACTAAGGGAGGGGTTGATGGAGAAACACTGCGGAGGGAAATTTTACGAAGTGATTCATCACACCATAAATGGGAACAAAACATTCACATTTATGGTGTGATGGACTTTGAAAAACGGTAGCAGTAAACGCCTTCTTGGCTTGGAGGATGTTTGAAAGGCAAGATCTCTTCAAGAATGATAGGTCGATCAAGTCGTTAGACAGTTATAGCAATTTTTTAACCAAAGTTCAGTCAACTGGTGACTTTTTGTTTACTATTTCAAACAATCTACTAAACTATTCTAATACACTCCGAAATGAAGTTAACGAGGCGGAAGATGAGCCACATTGGATTTTGGGATCTGAAAAAGATGCACTTGTTTCCATGGCAAAAGCGCCAGAAATAAAGCGCCTTTTTTCAACAGCTCGAATGGTTTAAAACTTCACTTATCTGTCCATGTACATGAGCCTGAGAAAGGAGCTCTTTTCTACTGTGTGCTTTGTGGATATCATAAGGAATCGTGGAGAGGCCATAGGTTCTCCTTCAGTTGCAAAGTTTGCTATATAAAACCTTTGCGTACGCACCTACCCTGGAATTCGAAAGAGCTGTTTTCTTTGTGGCACTTACAAAGTGTACTGAAGTCGCGGGACACACCCGAACTTCCTCCAGGTTGAGAATCTCCAAAAAATGGTGCAACTTCAGAGATTGCCAATAATTCACATGAGGACGGAGAGCCTTGTCCAACTGATCTAAATACGAGTAGTATCAATCATTTTTATGAATCCGAATGAGAAACTTACTCAGTTTACTCTCGTGTAGGGAGCGTGCAACAGTGCGTGGAGAGTGAGAATTCGGTAAAATTTTAGAAAATATTGCGTAATTTATTTATCACTATAGTGATCAAGAGGCCTTTTTCAGGAATCTCAAAATACACCGGAAGCATGAAATGTCGACCCTTCTTGTGAGTGCCTCGGTTAGTAGATTTAAATAAATGTTGGACCAATGGTGGCATATCTCTTGACGTTTATGTCCGTGATAAAATATTGGAAATTGAACCCATATTCGCGAACTAAGGCCCTTTAAAACGTTGTGATCTATAGTGATCAATAAAATCAAGCACCAGGTATATCCCTAGTACCTGATTTTATTGATCATTACGTATTCCTGAGTGTCAAGAGAACGGATGGAAATTCCAAACTGGCGCATACCGTTTGTTCGCGGTGCCTCCGTTTTTTCTTGTCATGTATGAGGAACATCTAGTGCGGCAGGGTCTGAAGTGGGAGAATGCCGAGTACATCGAGTTCAGTGGGTTGATAACTATAGAAGATGGGGCAACTGGTGTAGCTGACCGAAAGTAGCGAGACTGTCGAAGAGATAATTACACTCAGAGTGCGAAGTAGATGTGAATGTCGAAGGTAGACAATGTCACTCCTGATATTCAAAGTAGAACGAAGATGTAGGAAGGGTGAAAGAAGGGATGATAGAGGGCGTGTCGACTTTGCTGAGTTCTCCGCGACAGGACGGTCGTTGGGAGAGGGTCAACGGTACGAAAAAAAGCCTAATGTTGATGATAATTTATTCTTTTGGTCTCTTGGGCGCTCCCTCGCCTCCTAAAAGCACCAAGAAACCAGCCTTGTGCCCAAAGAGAGGATGCCTCAAAAAGAGGAAACATGTCGAAGAGCCAGGAAAAGAGGGACAGTACGAGTGGGACGTGGGGAAAGAAAAGGGGGTTCAAGAGAATGGAGTGAAGAACGGGAAGGTATATCTAATGTTAGGAATGATACGATCCTCAAGGAGGATCTAGTGATGTTCGTAAGGTTCGCTGACTGTCGATATTCCAAGGCATAGGTAGAGTGGTGCTACGTGGATCGAACCCGCGACGTCCTGTACGCTGTATGGTAGCATGTAGCAGTTACAGTCTGTGAGGGCTTCGAATCTGCGATCTCGGGTTCGCAATTACAGTACGCGTTGGATGTGTGAACCCGTGACTTCCCACGATTCAGCACGTGGGCGCTTAGAACCTGTGATATTCTTACGCGAGGAAGGTTTTAGGTATGATACGTTGCGGGTTCTTGAACCCGCGACTTGCATTCAGGACTCTCGCTATGATCTAAGTCGGATTAGGCAGGATAGCGTCTAGAAGGACTATGACAGCAAGAAGACGTATTCTTCGTGCTACACGACCTCATAGTCGATGCGACACATTGGATGAGATGTATAGTGTGGCCGTGTAAGGCGGTGGGTGGGGTTGTATTATAGGTTGCCTACCATTGTTGTTGTTGTAGTATGATCCGTATGGCGGGTGGTAATTCGTACCATATCAATGCCGTGTGGATGCGTTTATCCGAGGTCGGACTCGTTGATGTTGCTAAGAAGAGAAATTTGGTTTGAAAGGCAGTAACTTTTGATGACGTTGCGGGGTATCTGGGAAGTAGGCAGCCAATAATCCTCTGAAGGATCTTGGTCAAACCACCTGACTCTCCATAACACATGTCCCAGTTTATGGTAAGGTCCTTCGTCTAGTGCGTAACAGTGATGGACAATTCGTTATATGATGTCGTACAACGGCAAGGAAAGTTTCAATGATGGTTGATTTTCGCATGTTTCCTTTTCGCCTGTTGTGTTGGTTGAAGTATTCTGCTTCCTAGTGGGGTCGTGCAAATATGGGGTCGAAGTTACGGGATCTCTGGAAACTTTTCCAACGATTCCTACAATTATAATAACCAGGGTATCTTTCTTGGTGTCCATCACTTCTAAAAGTCCAGAAGCCACGGGAGCTAACTTGTGGCGATGGTATTTAGAAGGATGGTAGTAGCTTCTCAGAAGGACATAATCTCCAGGTACGATCGGGAAGACTGGTTTCCATGTCCTTGAGTCAAAGTTGCTCTTGTACCTTTCCTGTGCTGCATCCATTCCCTGCGTCGAAGACTTCAGCAGGACCTGGAGTCTTCGTTTCCAGCAGAACCACGCTGCTCTTGGATTCTCTGCATCCCAAAGGCGGGATTCGTAGTTAACAACAATTTGAGGCGGTTGTCGTGATAGCTCCAGTTGAAACAGGGTTATCCCTGTGGAAGGGTGGACGGTATTGTTCTATGCGTACGTCAAAGCGTCTTTGAATAAGTCCCAATAATTGTGTTGTTTCTCAGTGTAATGGATTACTGCTGGGGGATGGTTCGATTAAACCGTTCAGTCTGTCTGTTGCTCTGGGGGTGGTGAGTAGTGGTAAAAAAGTTTTCAACCCCCGGAATCCTGCAACAGTCCATGAAAAACTTACTCGCGAATTGGCGTTCGTTGTCAATTGAAACATGTATGGGCTTCGCGTAAGTGAAATCTCTGTGGCAAGCAAAGGCCATTGCAATAACTAGAGAAGTAATGGAGTTTACAGGCACCGTTCTCGTTAATTTATAGAAACGGGCTGTTATTAATAGCAAATACTCATTAGCTCTTGATGTTTTACCAAGGGAGACTAACAAGTCTAAACATATGAATTCCAATGATCCTTCCGCAGGGAACAGAGTCAATTTCTGCGTATGTTTCCTGAGTTTCACAGGTTCTCTTGCACATGACACACAGAATCTTACATGTTGTACACAGTCCAAGGATAGAGACGGCCAATAGAATTATTTTCTAATTGAGTAGTACAGTCATCTGCACCCAGGGTGACCCGCATGTGACGAGCCGTGTGCTAATATCATAATTTTACTGCTCAGATTAGCTGATACGAAAATACGATCTGAATTCGCTCAAACTTTTACCAATATGCCATCAGTAGTTATTTTAAAACAACTTTTTATGTTTTAATCACCATTTTCGTCGTCCAAGTTTAACTGCACAATTCTTGGCAGTAGAGATCGTTAGCTTGTGCGTTTACGAGTTTGGTGGTTAAAAGAGCGGATTCTGGTCCTGATTCTTGTTGATGAAATACAGTAGTCACTTCCACCAAATAAAATAGGTAACACTATTTCAGACCTACTATCCCAGTGGAACCCTCTACGTGACCGGGCCGAACTGCACTTTACACGTTTCCCTTCAAGCACCGCATCAACAACTACTGTCTACGATCCGGCTTTTGGCGTTCTCATTTACTGTAAGAACTCCATCAGTATCTTTCTCTTTCTTACCCTTTTCCCTTCTTCACTTGTTTCCATTTCAATTACTGAAATATAGTCTACAATTGATATCAACCAGGTATAGTCACCCAGTCAACTAAAGTCGCCAAAGTTCGTATTGTTACGAACTTGTCCTACTCGTCCGCTCGCTTGCTGTTGTCAGTTAGCCTCACCTCGCTCCCATTCGTCCACATGTCTCCGCCCATTACCTCTTTATTTTAATCCTCCTGCGCGACTACAGTATACCCCGATACACCTGTCCAAACTCGACTAATCATAAGCTACAGTACCTACTTTACTACAGCGATACAGTAGCCTTAGATGAGACTCACTGTACTACGACCTGACACATTGTACATCGTCAATACGTGGCCTTTCGTGACTCCGTGTATACTTCGACACATGTCGAAACGCGGTTGCTATGTCTGTTTATTTATCGGCCACATACAGGTCCCAATGATTTAGTTGCGTCCTCGTTCGGGGATTCTGTCTTCATCGTTATCATATTCATCTTGCATCAGGGCAGTTATGTTCAGGTCATCCTTCTTTCGTAACTCTACCGCAAGTGTAGACATACAGGATAGTGTGTCAGCCTGAGTGTTTTCTCTTCCGATTTTGAAGAATATTTCGAAGTCGAACTCACTCAGGCGCAACTACCATCCTATCAATCTACTCCATTGGTCACAATCAAGAGAGTATGGTCCGTCATTGCGTGGTAGCGTGATAATCGGTGTTTAAGTAAGGGCCTTGATAAGGTTCTGGAATCTCTGGTGGTCTTCTCTGGTGAATGAAGCGAGTCGAGTTGGCTGACCTTTCTTTATTTTCGCATTGAAGGGATTGGACAGCTCTGCGCAGTTAGGTATAAATCTTCTGTATACGTTCACTGCTCCCAAGAATGAACGAAGTTCGGTTTGCGTCATAAGGACTTGTACGTTTCTTAGTGCTCTGGTAGTGACAGGGTCGAATAACAATTCCCCAGGTCGTACCAGGTGTCCTAAATATTTCATTTTCTGGCAAGGAAAGGGTACTTATTTATATTCAACGAAATTCCAGACTTTTTCATCTTGTTTTGTATAGCATCTACATCTCTGATGTGTTTCTCAACTGACGATGAGAAAATAAATACATCATCTAGATATAATAAATAACAGTTCCATTTAAAACTAGTCAATATCCAGTCCAGTCCCCTTTGAAAACTTGCAGGGGTATTGGTGAGAACAAAAGGCATTCTGCGATATTGGTAAGTGCCAAAGTGACAAATAAATGAAGTTTTATGTTTGTATTCCTTTCTGATGGGCATCTTCCAATATCTAGAGTTAGCATCTACAGTAGTAAGTATCATCGCCTCACCCAGTGAATCCAGGCATTCATCTATGCTGGGAATGGGATATGCATCTTTTGAAGGCAAAGCGTTGAGATGTCTATAATCGATGCAGAATCCAGTCGAACCATCCTTTTTGGGGAGTAAAGTATCGGAGCTGCCCATTCACTGACGGATGGTTCGATGACATTTTCTGCCAGTTGTCTTTGAATCCCTTACTTTTCCAAGATTCTCTGGTGACGTCCAGCTCTGTACGGTGGCAATGCTACTGGTCTTGCTCCTGGTGTGCGTTAGATGTGGTGTTGTACTAACTGCATTTCTCCAAGTTTGCCGGACCACATCGACTCATGCTTTGACAACACCCTTCAAATTGCTGGATGGTACTGCTGGGTAGTGGTTGAAAGGTCGACACTATTGGTGGTTATTGTCACTGTGGGAGTCTTTCTGGACTTTCTTCGAGGTCGGGGTCGTTAGGTTCGCTCATTAATCCCAATGCCTCGTCTGTCGAAATATTGTATTCGAATAACAGGTCAGGTGATGGTAGAGATGATGCTATGACTTGTCCTTTCAAGATGGTATGTGTGTGATCAGACCGATTGTCTATCACTAAGCCGAACCTCTCATTACCCTCCAGCTCTAAAACTTCATGCGCTACTGAACAACTGGTAGATTCAAACAGTTTCGGGGCAGTTTGAATTTTGGTAAGCCCTTGGGGAGTGTTGGTCGATTCGGTCTTAAATGTTGCCATTACTACTGCTTGATATATTGTAGGGATGGTCAGGTGAATTTCTTCGTAGATCTTTTGTTAGGGGCGGAGGCTTCGTTGTTTCCAATTCTTGAATTAACTGTTCCGTTGCTGTGCCCTGACATGAGATCGCTTATCGGACTATTTACACCCTCGAGTGATCTGTAAGTTCCACTTTTCTTTTTTGTGGTGATTGGCCTCTACACATTTGTCACAGTAATCACATCCTGGTATCACTTGGGCTGCTAGGGATGGGCATACTAAGAACCGTACTGCTTTTGTTATTCTACCTAACTGGGCCACAAGATTGATAGTTCCGCTCACGATGACAGGATTATCGTTAACATCTTGAATAGTAAAGGTTGATGTATCATTTGTTATTACTGACTACTCGGGAATCATATCTGCTCGGATGAAGTTTGGCCCCGCTCCGATATCTAACACAATGAGCCGTTGTGATAGTCGTGTGGAGTTAAGACCTAATAACACATATAACTTGTAGTTCCTTTTATGCATTATGCATACGACTTCGGTATTCTGACGATTCTTTACTCTCATCCATGGTCAACAAAGTTTTGTGATGGGGTCTGATTTGTTTAGGACAATACGGGGATGCTCTGAAGTATGTGAATTAAATCATCTGTTTATTGGTACGAGGCTCCTAGATTATGACGTTATGGGTGAACGAACCATGTTCTCACTGGCTTTCATACATCCCCTTCCTAGTTTTTTGAAACATTCAATTCGATCGCAAACCTTGCGATTTTAATGGAACCATCCGGTACTCTGCTGCACTCCTCCTCCGTCAGAGCTTCGTAATTATTAATGATAACGTTGACACTTCTCAAATTGGGGCCAGCCCTACATTGAGAACTAACTTGTCCCTTTCTGTAACATTGGTAGCAGGTGACGTCCAACATAGATTTATGAAGGGAGGTGGCTAGAACTGCAGAGGTACGGTTTTCCACTCATCCTGGTCCAAATGCAGATGGTACCAACGGTTGTTGTAGTGGTTCACTTGTTTTGGCTGCCAACTTGTAGCCATCAAACATTGAAAGTGCACATTCCACTTTTTCGTTACCATCATCTGCACCATAACGGTAAGTTTTATGTTGGAATTCTCGGTCCTTGTTCGCAAAGTTTCTTGTCATGACTTCTTTTTGTTTGCGCGATTAGGTTTCCGATTCCAGTGACACCTCCCTTCGCTCAAGAAAAATACAGAAGGCAGTTGTTTTCGTGGAATTTTTTCGCGTGGTTAATAAAAATCCAGGTGGTCGAGTCATAGGCATTCTACGAATAGAATTTGCGTCCGCTCTCGCTATATTTACCACTTATTCAAAAGTGCGGTTATCATAGTTAAACGTTCCAACTCCGAAGATACCAATGTATCTATGCATAGTTGCTATCCTGACAAGTATAAGGACATTTTAAAGGAATTGTCATATGCAGCGTCGCATCTATATGCGGCGTTATTCAGGTTTGACGCATATTCCACCTCGCTTTTGGTAGATTCCTGCTTTAACGACATCAGTGAAAATACTGCTGATCTGATTTAGAAGGATGTAGCATGGCTGTGCAAGAGGAATTGAACGTAGTCGCACCATGTGCGAATTCCACCGATCGATGCGTTACGGGTGGAAAAACAATTTCAAAACGCCACATCTTTCAGATATGATGGTAGTACGTTCCACGCCTGACTCTCTGACATCTGCTATGCATCGCCTTCCTCGACGAAGGTTGCTATGAAATGAAGGATAACGATTGGATCCTCACCATCAAAGAGGGTCAACGTGCTGCATTTCAAGTCCTTTACCAAGGTCCGAATTGGTTTTGTCATGGTACGAATAAGCCTATTCCAGGACGTGGTGAGACGGCAAGCACTATAATCCATACTTGCCCAAACGTCTCAATTCGCTCTGGACCAGGTTGAGCCGGACCAATCGAGGTTGAACTTCGCCTTAAGGTCGAAGGTGTAACGTTAACTGCTCTCCTGGTTCCTCGTAGGTTGACTCTGGTACTTGATGTTGGAATAACATCTCCTTTGTACGTCAGACGTGTCCTATTCAGTGCTTAATGGTATGTGTTAGAACCTCTTCTTCTCTTTGTGTGCCCCTTTCTTCCTTCAATTGCGCGTGTTGACATGTGTCATGTGGCTTATAGCCTCTTGGTCGCGTAATCTGTTAAAAATTGTGGTCATGTCCTTACGCATGCCACGAAGGTCTTCATCATAGGCGGAAAAGCCCTTTTCGACGGACGTAATAGGTTGGTTGTTGGTACTGTTGTTCTGATCTAAACCAATGGGTGGTAGGGCATATGGAGATTGGGTTGCACCTTTACCTTTTTTTCTCTTTCGGTTTCGGGTAATTTACCTATGCTGAGAAGAATATCCTGCTGGTGTTTTGCTTCTCGGGGCTGAAGTACGTTGAGCTGGGGATGAGGATGGCCAGGTGTGCGTTTCCAGTTGTCTTGCCGGAGTTGACGATTCCGTCACATCTGAAGGCCAAAATGTCTGAAATGTTGGTCTATTTCCCCTGTTTATTTGTAGTTATCGTCCATCACGGTTGTAAGGCCATGCTGAATGTTGGTAGTTCGATTTCTAGAAGATCAATGTAGTGCAATAGGGTCTCAAGTGAAAGAACACCGAATACACCGAGTTCAGTTGGTGATAACTAGAAAGATAGAGCCACTAGTGTAGCTCAGCGAAAGTAGCGTAAATGTAAACAAGAGAGAATGCTACTCAGACAGAGATTTAGATTTGAATGTCGAAGGTAGAAATTGTCACTCCTGATTTCCAGATTCAAGCGACGACGTAGAGAGAGGTGAAAGAACGGATGATCGAGGGCGTGTCGCTTTTGCTGAGTTCTCCGCGACAGAACTGTTGTTGGGAGAGGATCAGTGGTACGAAAGAAAGCCTAAAATTGATGATCATTTATTCATTTGGTATCTCGGGTGCTCCCTCGACTCTCAAAATCAGCAAGCAACGAGTCTTGTGCCAAAGGCAAGGATGCCTCAAAAAGAGTAAAAGTCTCAAAGAGCCAGGAAAAAGAGGGGAAGTTCGAGTGTGGAGTAGTGAAATAAAAGGGGGTTCACGAGAGTGGAGCAAAGAACTGGAAGGAAGATCGAGAGTGAGAAATGATACGACCCTCAAGGCGGATCAAGTGAGGTTCGTGAGGTTCTCTGACTGTCGAGATTACATGGCATAGGTGTTTAATGACTACTAAACCCCGGTGTTCACTTGTTAGCTCATTTCTTCTCTCCACTAACTTCCCTCTCCGGCTTTACTAGTTTCCTGCACATTTTTGGTCTGTATCTCTTTCTATTACTGGTCCCGCTTCTTTCAATAAATGCTCGTAAATCCTGTGGTAATCGTACCTTTTTTCTTCGTCTTCTACTTCACTAGTACCACCCTTTCGGGTAATTACCTCGATAACTGCATACCCAATTGCACTTCCTCCTTGATGATTGGTCCATCCAACACGTGGGTCCCGTTTTGGTCTGTTAGATTTGTAATTGTTTTGCCACGTTATTGGGTCTTCCGTTTATTGGCTGGCGTATACTTTTACCATGTGAATAAATGATACTTGACCTAATCCTCTTCCTTAGTCCTTTACGAACGCTTTGCGGGAGCGTGCGGATTCTTAACGCTGCTTTTGCAGTGTTTTGTGCCAACCCTGTATTCGCGGTTGTATCGTGGATGCTGCAGAATACGCTAGCTATTCACGATTTATTTGATGTCGTAAGATTTCTTCTAACATTAACATGTGTGGCATCTTTGTCAGATCTGTCCCCGTGTAGAGGTTACAGCGGTTTGTTGTTTTCTAGGAGAGAATGTTGTTCTTTATTAATTCAATCAAATCGTTTTTTTTTCTTCCTGTCGAGGGACGTCCTCCTCTTTATATCATTCTTTCCTTTTCGAATCGAAGATCGGTGAAATATGACACGTGTGATCCACTGTGCTAAATACTGTACTAAATAGGCTGTTTTCTTCCTTTGGATCAAAGTCCAGTAATTTTTATACACATGTCTTGTGTATGTGCTGTAAAAGGTTCTCCTTGTCCCACGGTTACTAAACTATGCCCTGCATGTTTCGTAAACATGTTTCCTATGTCCATGATATGTCATCATTGTTATGCTGAGTGCGTTTCCCTGCTGCGCTCCTACTGCCGGTTGAGGCCTGCTACGACTTGACACACAAATCTTGTCCTACGAAGAAACAATAGGTAGAGCGGTGTTGTGTAGATCTAACCCGAGACGTCCTGTACGCAGTATGGTGATATGGAGCAGTTACAGTCCGTGGAGGCTTCGAATCTGCAATCTCTGGTGCGCAATTATAGTACTCGTTCGATGATCGAACCTGCGACTTCCAATGATTCAATGCGTGGGGGCTTTGAATCTGCGACCTTCTTACGCGAGGAAAGTTTTAGGTATGATACGTTGCGGGTTCTTGAACTCGCGACTTGCGTACAAGACTCTCGCTATGATCTAAGTCTGATTAGGCAAGATGGCGTCTAGACGGATTATGACAGCAATATGACGGATTCTTCATGCTACAGACCCTATTGGCTGCTTCTCACTTGAATTGTCTTACCACAGAATGGTTTTGTTATGTCCCTGGATCGTCGATCACAGCTGTAATATCCTCACAGGGGTATGGGATCCAGTCACGTTGCCACGATTCCGAAGGAAACAGGGGCCACAGCAGAGGGGGATGGGAATCGGGAAAAGAAGTCCATAATCGGCGACGGGCCTGATTCCCGACGAGGGTGCATTCCCGATCCCCAATCATCCGCTTCTCCCAACCCGCTCAACCCGCGGTTGCCTCAGCAGCCAATCAGCTTCTGTTTTCAGGCCCACCAGTCCCAAACCCGCATGTTTGTGTTGCTCCGGTGTCAGGCTCTCGGTCTTCAGACCCAATAAAATTGTATTGCGCCCCTTTGGCAAATCTCTAGCGGCAGCCGCTCTGTGTCTGGTTACAACATATATTGGAAACAAACAAGGGCGACAATTGGAAATAAATAACAAATGTTGGGCCAATTTGTTCTTTTTTTTATTCAAATTTTATAAAAAGTTTTTTTTAACAGATACTTTATGTAATAACCCTATGATTGACTCCCCTACCCTTTTTTTACGATAGTGCAATGGCACTGTCGATTCAAAAACGGAAAATTGGACGTTAAAGAGGGGAGAAAATTATTGGGGAAAGTGGTCTCTTTCTTTGGCGGGACGTAGGGAACATGGTGTGAAGTCGGCGTCTATAGTATCCAAGTGGTCGAAGTGACCCCTGTTAGAAACTTTTTCGTGACGTGGAAAAGTTAGAAGGTAAAGAGAGAGGTAAATTTGTTCGTACACGATCCAGTCAAACTATGCCACGTAAAACGGAGCATGTAACAGTAATAGTGTAACGTTTTTTGTAAGGGTAGCCGAATTGCAGGAAACCGGTACTGCATTGCGAAAGCGTGCAAAATCGTTGACGAAAAATCATGACACTGCTGTAACGAAATTGATATACGATTTGTGCATGAAAAAAATCAAACGATTTATTGCACTGGTACCGGTACCTACTCTGACTACGGGAAGTGACTAAACTGTACTGTATGAACGCCTTCTTTCTGTGAATTTGCACGAGAGGAAGCATGAAACTGAGATAGGGGCCAGTTTCAAAAAACTGCAATCAGATGTAGTAAACGACACTGCTGGTGCAAGTTTCTGCCAGGGGTGGAGACAGAAAACGGGAAATCAGGAAAAGCGCGCGGATGTAACCAATTTTTTCTTAATGAAAAAACCCAGTGGATCTGGAATGTGACATATAAACGTGGAAGATGGGCGCAATGATGAATTTAGTTCACCGGGAACGACAGGGACGTCTCGACTGTGTCAGCGTTGATTACGAAAGAGGTGTACGACCATAATACTGGAAACAGTTGTAGGCAAAGCGGTCAGAAAGTTGCTGAACGGTGCAGCGTGCGGATCAACGCGAAGGTACTTGACTGTGTGTCCTGACTGGTCTCCCGCTGCTCGCTGCAGCGGTCGACGGTGGAATTTTATTAGGAAATAGGGCTTCTCTAAGCATTGCTTACAGAACCAAGAACTATAAATTTGTAAAGAAAAGTAAACAATCAGCGCCGCATATCAGTGTGGCCTAGTTGGTTACGGCCAATCGCACTGATGGTAGGGCCGCGAGTTCGATTCTTATTGGTGACACTGACACAACTTGAGCGGGAACTGTCTCCCGATGCGGGGGCATTTCTTGCTCGATATTATTAAATTACTGTATGCCACTCTAAGCAAATATAAAGAAACTAAAATGATGATTTTCTCCAATGACCATGTGAACGTTCAGATAGTTACAGCCATGCTCGGTTGTCGTCAAAATTAATCGATTTCGGAATGAAATTTTTCTTCGTTGTGGTTGGTTGAAAATTGTTGACCTAAGTTTCTGAAATTATAGATGATAAAGCTTTCATCTCCTTCTTTCTAACTAAGCTATACAACCATGATATACAACTATTCTTAACATCAATAATAATGCGGTTAGTTTCTGATACAGACAGCAAATAAAAGAAACCCATCGTAAATAATTTGTATCGGTAATTAGAATCATGGAAGGTTTGTTGAGACCTGTACTTGTGCGAGAACCAATATCGGGGTAAGATGCAATAATTTTACGTAATGAATCTATAATAATGATAGCACGACACATTATTTTCTTCGCAATAGAGATTTTCGGCATCTTCGATACAGCAGAGGTGCAGTTTCCTTCATTGACATGAACATGAACATTAACATCATGCTCAACGATTAGGATCATTTCGCCATGGTCCAAAATTCAATCTTCCATTATATTTATATTATCATACATCCTTACTTTCCTTTCTTCATCATCTAAGTGAAATCTTTCTTCCTTATGCCAACATTATCACCAATGTCAATTGATTATTCATCAACTGACATTGGAGATAGTGTTGGCATAAGTGAAAATCTGGGTTTTGTTGGTGGATTGATACATTAGGCTGTTAACATTTCATTTGTTTCCTATCAAAACGTTAAAGATTCCTAAGACACCACGGTGACATGCTGCTCCCATCCCACAAATAAAATTCAAGATAGTAAACAAGGGCTGTATTACCCGCTTCACGAGCCCGATGAGTTACACCTGGTATTTTCCGATGTAGTCTCATCATAGCTGCTTTTTATACTTCCTCTCGGAAATGGAATGGGTCCATTTCTTTCTAAATTTCTCCGCAATGATCTTTGTCCAATATCTGTCACCTTACTACATTGACAGTAGGATGTGGTTTATTTAGTCTATGACATGGCGAGATCACAGTTCGTTGTGGTGATATTTCCTGGATTTAGAAATTTTAGTTCTTTCACCTCATTAATATCATCGATTTAACATATAGGTCGTATCTTCGATTCAATTCTCTCTGAGTTTAATGATCCCGCATTACTGATGTTGAATTATGAATTATTTACATTTTGAGGTTCTAACTCAACGTCAATACCGTCAATTACAAATCATTGTAGTTTGTCATGTCTAACTGCACACAGAGCTGTCAACGCAATACTCCTAAAATTACTATATTCCTTTTCTAGATCATTGATGTACTTGTCATTTCCGTCTGTAGGTTGGCGTGAGAAGATATTGTGAGAAGAAGTTTCTCGGCATCACGACCATAATTTTTCGGATCCAAATTGGAGAAAAATTATTTTCAGCGTCCTAACGCACACACTCAATAACAATACGGGATATATCGTCATTGAAGAAGTTATCTACTACCCAAAATCTACGCCAGAGTAATTCTTCATGTTCGTATTCAAGGTTATTTTACAAGTTGTCTACCATACGCGTCCAAAGGCTGTCATACAGCCCATATAATCTTGTGGGTTTGCACACATACCATCATCACTGAAATCATATGGCACATCCTATTCAACTCCTTTCGAAATTTATCACCAAATATTATTTATACTTCAACCATGACATTACGCATAACAGCCATATCGTGTTTACCTATTGGAGCCGGTACACTGGTAAATTCTTTGTTTTTCATATATTCAGCAGATGCGTCCACATTCCATTTTACCACCTCGTCTCTCCTTCCTTCTACATCATCAAAAATTTGTGTCTCAATTGAAAATTCCTTAACTTGTTTTTCCATTCCTATATGTTTAGCCGAATGAAATTCACCATTTCCCACAATTGAATTCGTAAATTGATTTTTAGTTGATCTTATTAGATATCCCATTTTCTCCATATAATCCATCTTGAACGGTTGATTTTCGTAAATTTATCCATCACTCCCATCTAAATGTACATCTTCATATCTTTTTCCTGTCAGTGGTTCATCATTTGAAATATTTTCAATTATTTTCTCCGATTTTGACGGACACTCAGAATTGTAGTCTGAATCTCGTATACCGCCTTGACCGTTCTCAATTTAATAGCTATCATAACTGTCTACCTGTCTCCCCTATTCATGATTTCAGGTTCTTCATTTTGAATTTATTGTTGCTTTTAGACTTCGACTGAACTATTTTCTGTACTTTTGTTTTGTTTGCTTTGTTTAATTGGCTCGGGCTTCCATCCACGATTCTTTGCATTTTTCTATACGTGTTCGAAACAGGACTTCGTATTGATTCCCTCGTTTCATCTGCTACTTTTCAGTTCACCATTTTCTTCGATGCAGATAGTAGAAACGAAGCTCGTAAGTAACATCTTCAACTGCATTCTAACTGAAAGAATGGAATTATAATCCAAAAATCAATATTTCTGCTACGATAACAGCATATAATTAGTTTTTTTACATACAAATATGTGTCTGTTTACTCAATGGAACGTGCATTTCATTTCACGGCGCACACGTAATAGAGATTGATGGTATGTTGATTGTACGAACTTCGTAACCGTTTCTATTCACGATATTTAATATCCTGATGTCTGTTTCTATAGTCTTTTATGAACATTTCCATATTAACCGATTGTGTGCTGTGACAATGACCTATTAACTTTAATTTTAATTGAGATTTTGATTTTAAAGAACTATATTTTTTAAAACATTCATAATTTTGTTGAGACTACTTTGTTTCTCGTTTCATTCCGCATACTCTCATTTTCCTACAATCCCTCTGTTACATCTCTTATTTCACCCTTTTCCTTGTGATCTCCTCCTTCCTCCTTTAAAGTCTCCTTTTCTCCCAACTCTCCTTTGCGTTCTCTTCTTCTGTTTTCTTTCTCTTATTGTTTACTTTTTCAGTCTCCAGATTACACCTCTAATGGTTTCCTCCTTTCCTTTCTTATGAAGAGGGTTAATGGGTTCCGCTTAATGGAACGTGTCCTATCTCTACGTCACCCTGGCACTAGAGTATCCTGTACTTTTCCTCTCCTGGGGTCTGTGTCACTCTATAGTTCAAATTCTTTTCCTACGTTTACTTTTCTTTTATTAGTGTACATTGGCGTTCGTCCTCTTTCTCTTTCTTCGATCAATACGACAGCTGCAGAGTGGATAGCAAACCTGGTGGCTTTATCCAATATTGTATACCTTTGACTCTGGTATCGCAGTCGAACCACTTTCTGCTGGAAAATAAACTATCAAGCCAATGGTTTGATTCACCGAGGGTTTCTGCACGGTGCAAGCGGTTGTGACGTAGTTTTGATAATCTAATTCTTTCGGACACAGCGTGTTTTTGGTCGGTAGACGTTCTGGGGTTTGTTGTAAAATGAGGATAATTGTTTATTTAGTTTTCCTTATGGATCTGGTGGACAGGTATAATATAGGTTTCAGATCATTTTGGTGAACAAGCTGCCCCACATGTCAAAGTATTTTCTAATAATTGTGCATATTTTATACGTGTAATAGTGTCTCCTAGTATGTTACTTTCATATCTATGTGACCGTCCACCGTAATAATTTGAAGTTGCATTTTCGAAAATATTGAGCTCTGTATATGTGTGAAAGATAAGTGACTGATCTAATCTAGCATCTTTTACCGCTACTTCTCGGTAGTATACAGCGTGTATGAAGAATGTTTTCACAGCGTACAAAGGGACATTATACAGTATACAACGTATACTGGGACCCAAAGTTCAGTTATCACTTGACCATTCATTGTACCAGGTAGAGAAACGCCCGAGTCAAATTGAGCCTGCCTTTCTATCTACTGGATCGAGCGGAACGGTCGGTAAATACTTCATATGGTACTTAGTGGTACCAGTACTATTGTTTCATGTTTGACTCAATAAAGACAACACGTCATTTATATTATTATTCAACGTCATACCTTATATTACTCTCTATGTTAGAGATGTTTACGACAATCGCGACTAAGTGGAATCTTTAACCAACATGATTGTACACTCATCGTAAGCAACGATAGAGGGTACAATCCTTTACGCAGCCAATTCACAACAAACCGAACAGAAGCACGTTTCCGACTACATCGTGAGTTTGCTGCACACGCCTTTTCAATTCGCAACCCCTTTCTATAATGCACATCAGACATTATCCTGTCGAATGGACATTATAAACTTTTTTGTGCTAATTGCCATTTCTATCACTACTATCTACCCTAGTATGTAATAATAACAAGAACAAATCAACAGAACAACGAACGGATCAACCATTAGCCGTTTACAACCATAAAAATCATCTGCCAACATCAACAAGTGCAATGAACCTGCATCTGAAAATGGCAATAGAGCCCCAATCTTTAGAACCTCCAACAGAGGTAGAACAACCCATAAATCTCAACTAAATCATCAACTATGCGTCGGACGCCTCATCTTCGCAACAAATCCCACCACAAGGATCTACTTCTCTCTCCATACTACGATCAATTTCAGCGACCAATACAACGATATCCGCAATCAATACAACATTCGAAAATGCAATAGAGAACAACAGAAATGGAAACGAGATGAAGAAATAAATTGAGCAAAAACTCAACCCTCAACAATTCATCACAGCCTCAGTCCAGAGTGACCCTTCCATATATGGGAAGTTGTGCAACGTTCTACAGCGAGCTAGAGTATATTATTAACTATTAGCAGTGAGAACTAAGGACCACGTAGGATTGAAACTGATTCATACCATCTATCCGATTGAGGCTTCTCAATTTACGTCCCGCTACCGAGAACTTCATAAAAAGCGCTAGCACCCAACGGAAAATACCAAAAACATAATCCGAAGTCAACTACTCCAGCACCGCCAATAACTCTATAAATAAGTCCTTTACTACCAGATCTGCTACCTTTGGTGCCGCCATACCCAAGTACCGAGCCGACTGCGAACGTCACATATCATGAAGTGCTGATGGAAAAATCTCCACCAACTCAATTACAAACTCAATCGTTATCATCCACATCTGAATCATCAGTAGAATATTCAACTTCCGAATCAGAAACACCAATAGAGCCCTTCAGCGCATCTTTACTAGTACCACCAGAACCATCTACGCTACCAACTGAACAAAACCCCAACTTAGGAAAAACACCATCCAACCAAATAATAAGCAGAGTCAACATCCGCAATTACCACGAATCAAAATTATCAAAATGTTTACCTCAACAACCGTTTCAATCTCGACAACAGTTCATACCCAATCAATCGTTTCGACCTAATCAACGGCATCAGAATCATCGGAATCAGGCTCAACCATTTACACATCCAATTCCATATCAGTCATATTATCAGAATCACCATTTCCCCCCCCGTGTACTACTACTCAGTATCTCACAACCTACACCAGAAAATCTACTACCTGCACCAGAAAATGAAAATCATGCAATCCAACCCAATCCTACAATAAAACTCTTCAACGAGTTCAATCAACAAAGTTTCTCCCTAATAATCAGATCCGAGTATCCCATCAACTCAGTCAACAGTAGACCAACCAGAAACAACCGACCGACCAGAACGTCCGCTTCAACAGAACTTCTGAAGCATCTGAACTCCCGCGACAATGTAATCCTATCCTGGATGACCAGCATTTCCCTCTTCAAGCTGACACAAAGTGAACAACGAGCAAAGACCTGGTTCCTTGAGATTCGTCCACACTGATCGACTAAATGTATTCTCTGGTCCGAAAAACCATAAACTACCACGAATAAGAGCACTTAGAAGTAATGGAGACCGGTTAAAACAAACGAGGAAGAAGACAACGGTTCCGTAATATCTCTGGAAAATGACCACCAGCAAGTTGCAGAGCAAAATCCAAGATATTGTGAAAGAAATGGGCTTCGATATGGTTACGGAGGGAATAGGAATTCGGACCAAGCAGTTCTAGCTGTCCTTAAAACCATCCTATCTATATACAACCTTAATAGTAAGAATACTACTATTACGGTTCCATCAAAGAGAATTGGGTTCCTCATCGAAAATACTTCTTGGAACTACGCCAACATCCGGACATAAATGATACTCACCGTCTTCAACTGCTGAGGCACACATTGAAATAAAATGAAGTAAACAGATACCTCAGCGTAGTTATTCGTAGCTAATGAAACAAAAGACTGGGCGCGACATCACAACATCTTCATAACGCTTTTTATCACTGAGGCACGAAGAGAGAAAAACTCGGATCGTCTCGAATCCTTAAGATTTAAGTATTTTCAGGCAGATGGCATTGATGATGAAGAATCGTTCCTCTAATCAGTGAGAAAAATGGAAGAATGAATTCCTGTATCAGCAGTCACAGAAGGAGAGGAAGTGGTGAAATGTAACCATCTTATTAGAGCAACGAAAATATTTGAATATTCTAAAGTGGCAAAGAGTCGACAACGGATGACATACGATTGTATTATACTCCGCGATGAGATGTATGCTTCAATTGGCGACTACGGATCTTCATGAGGTAATAGTAGCGAGGTAAATAAAAACGGAAGCACTCCTCGATTACATTATGTGAAGAATAACATGGGGCAAAGGAGAAGGCTTGATAATGAACGCAGTTTCCACACAGATCTCTCGTATAGCGATTCTGGTAACTATCAACAAGGTGACGAAGAACGAGAGAAGGTCATTAACTTTTCGGGACAACAAAAATACGATAGACCCAAGAATATCCACCACCAGAATATCCACCAAAAACAGGTCTATCTATCATGTGACCAGAAACCGTATATACCAAAGCACCATACTGTACTTTGATGTTTTAATTGTGTAGTATAGGGTCACTACAAAAACCGGGGTACCGAACCACGGGATGAAGTTAGAATTACGCGTAATGCTAACGAAAAAGCTAGCGAAAAAGCCAAAGAACATGGATTTAGGAACGGAATCTCGTCAATCAATTACAGAGAACTATTATCGTCTTGAATCACATCCGAAACAATTCAAGCAGTATAATTAACCGAGCGTCTCGGTGCTGCTGAAATTTCTTTTTCCTATCTCGAAATGGATCAGCCAAATCAACTTCATGCTTCAAAAACGGATACTGTATTTCCTAGGTAGACCCTGTCCATATCAGTCATATCAGATGAGGAGGGAAGCCACGTGGAAATACCAGTCTCTAATTTCGACTCCCTTCCCGATGACATATTTTATATGTGACCAATAAACCAGAATGAAAACAAATAATTTGCAGAAATTAGACGAATTCCCCTAACCGAGCCAAAAATGTAAAACGAAACATTTCCTGATCTTATCCGAGCAGAGATGGATAAGACAATATATTAAATCCCAAAAAATGGTTTTATCATTTATGCAATACCGTACAATACGAATTCAACTTATATATTCGTACTCTGGTGTGTTTTCTTTGTTTATTTTGTCTTTTCCATTAGAATGAATATTTTTCTACTCGGATATTCCCGGTCCCATCGCTATTTTTCTTTTTATTTTCATACAACCACCAAATATATATTCCAGTTTTAGCTTTCTTTCAACAGCAAAAAGTGTCAACAACTTCCGTTACATTTCATTCTTTTTGTACACTACAAGAAGATTTTTCTATGGAATTCTCCGAAATTTTAAACAAGAGCGGTACATATAATGTCGTCACCCTCCCTCATCCTTGAAATGTTCTTTAATGGAAATTTCCCTCTTCACAGAAGGTCAATATTTTGATTTCTTCCAATACGGTACCTCTTACCTACGTATCCATTTAATACCTTCCTTTCTTTTGCGGTGAATAACGACTCTTCCTTCCCTACATTTTCTACTATATTAGCTTCATATGCTCATATGCATTGAACTCATACAAATCCTGAATCATGTTTTCCTTGTCTTTCTGCAACATGTCCTCATCTCCAAGCAAGAAATTGAGGTCGTTACAAGTGCTCAGGGGGTTACCCTTCCAACATGAAACATAAATACTATAATTAGTGTTCTGTACTGTCTTTTACGCCGCATAATTTTGTTGGCTCAGGAAAATAGGTTTCCAAACTTTCCCATCACAATGCGCCTCTTTTACTAAGAACACAAAGTAAATCAATCAGGCGCCTTTACTTATAATGTATGATCTACTTTAACAATGGGGTCATTGGAGCCCTAATTCGTAGAAGAAACTTTCCGAAAACTCTGTAAGCACTCTTCCCCGGCTGCTGAAATATATCAAGTTCCTCTCAAGTATACTTACGAAGCGAGATCAACACAGTTATGAGGATTGCAATCATAATAGCCATGTTAGAGCAAGTTTAACGGTCACCCTATCCGAAAACTTTCTCGTAACTTCTTGAGTTTTTCGGATTGAACTCATTTTATATATTGTAAAATTGTCCCTATTTGAATTCCATATTTTTTCCGATAGCGATCGAACAGACGCTATTTTTATAAAAATATGACTGTCCGATCGCTATCCGAAAAAATTCTAGATTCGAAACGGTATGAAATTTTCCATGGCATGACAACAGTAAGCCAATAATGGACGGAATCCTTTTTTAAACGGCTCTATGTTATGCATTTCATGCCATTACCATGTAGAGAGTGGCATGATTCAATGGAGGTAACATCGGCAAGACACCATTGATTCGCCACTGCGTCTTGTTTGTCCTACATCACCTCCATTGACACCACCACTTCCATCAACCTTATCACAGCTAGAACTTTTATCACCACTACCTCTACCTCCCCTCCTAACCTAACCTAGTCTCAAAGTTCAAATTTTAAAAAACGTTTGTACCAATTTTCTTTTGAACTGTAGGATCCATAACGGTTCTATAGTCTACAATGGACGACCATGATTACTCTGATTGGTTAACTACACGATAACAGCTACTATCACTTACTGCAACTTACAGTACCTCATTGTTAGAAAAATCCTAGAACCTGTCAACTCCAAAGGGAACACATTCTCCCTTTAATAATAAAAATAACAACGAAGGTAATGGCTAGATAACAGATTTTCTTCCAACCATTACTGGAGCGTCGGCAAAAATATTTGTATTTAACTCATACGTTCAGGTATTTTATCAATTTCATTTTATTCCATTCCACGACGACCGCGACAATTCCATATGTTCTCTATAAATTCGTACTTCAATTAATAGTGAGCTACCTCATCTGTTATTTCGTGCTCTTCTTCCATAAATTTCCGTTCCCACGTACCATCTGTAATAGTTCTTCCTGTACTATCTTCCAAATTATTACCCGTTTTCCATAGGAACAGATTTTCATCCCCATTTTCATCTAAAAACATTCCCCTTTCAATTGCGGTCTGGATATTTTTCCAAGGCTCACTATCGTATCCATCTCAACTTTCAACTATCATGTTATGCAATATTACTGCAAACTTCGTAGTATTATTCATAACTTATTTATGCCATAATCAATATGGAGTACAGAGTATGTTCCATCTAGATATAAGAACTCCAAAATCTCTTTCAACATCCTTACGTAGCGGTTCCTGTGCCGCTGAAAATCTTCCATCCTTTTCTGAAATCGCTTCAGCAATTTTAATAAGAAATATATCCCACCCGGGATAAATACAATCAACTAGATAGTAACATACATTACGTTCATTTTCATTAACTTTGTACTAAAATGGCGGCAGCATTTGACCTTCCAGAGTTTTTCTTACTAAATTCGATGAGTCAATAATATTTACATCGTTCATAGAACCTGGGTTTCTATATTTGCATCCCCAAATCTAAATCTCTCCATCCTCCATTGCTTCTAAATCTATTGTGGGCTTCTTTTTATTTTCCTTTGAACTGCCCTGCCCATGCCACTGGGAATTTCTTCCACTCCCATTGTTGAATATCCCGATATCCAATACAACCTAGGAAGCCTTGTTCATAATTAATCTATAAAATTCTACGCAAATCAACCTCAAGAATATTTGGGAAGCCCGACAGAAGTTCTGTCGGGCTTCCCAAATATTCCTCATCAAACTCTTGGCAAATTTGAGAAACAAAATTAATAAATTCGTTTCTTGCACTTGATGTTGACATTTTGCAAAGTTCATTGACTTGGTCATAAGACATTCTTTACGCCAATATTCTCAACGGTGCAATTATCTTCGTTCGAGGATGAATTCCATCTTTCCCTTTTGCTTCTTTTTTTGTTTTAAATCGTCCTTTCCCGTATATTTCTAATTCGACCAGATACGGCACGATGTATTCTAAATTGACGTTCGAAGTCTCTCTCATAATATACGCAATTTTCATTGAAGTAGAATCTGTCGAATTTTCTTTTTCCTGTGGCAAAGTTGCGTTCCTCTTTTTGTACTCTGTTCCTAACTGTAGATGATCCAATCGATTCTCGTAGATCATGGTCAAATCCAGGGATCACGCCATTGATAATGAGTATCTAAATGTCGATGCTTTCTTGATGAAGTTGAAGCATTTCTCTCCTATTCAGATTTTCGAGGCATTCCTCCCTCCAAACTTCAGCGATTCAGACCGTTAATGTTTCATGTAAGAACACGAAAAGTATGTAGGAACTCAAATATGTCACTGTCCATTTTAAAAGTGTGAAATCGACATTTGAGTGATTTCAAGATATGATAAAATTGATTTTTATAACCCAATTGTCATCAAAAATCAAAGTTGAAGACAGTAAGCTCCTACTTACAGCTTTAAAAACATTATTTCAACGGAATTTTAGAACTGGATTTATGACCCAATGTGAGGTTACAGTGATATACAGAGTGTGATGCGTGAAGATTGCTTGAAGGAAAGAACATCAAGATGGGTATTCTTTCCTTCATCGAACGCTTTTCTAATTATGAAAGTGTCAAAAAAGGTAGAATGTGTAACGTGGCACTTATTAGTGTATCTACTACGTGTGTCTATGAGAGAGAAGCTCACAAAGAAATTAAATAATAAGAAAAATACGATAAAAGTAGTAAATGCAGTGTGGGATAAAAATAGTTTGCAAAGATAGGGGAATCAGAAGCGGGAAAGCTCAAGCAGAAAAAAAGAGAGAAGCTCTCACATTCCTTCTTTGTTGAGGTTGTCCGTGGTTGATGATGAAATGAGTGATTGATTGTGGGCTGCATTAACGAGAAATTGGTGTCGTTGAGGGATCAGTGGTTTGGTAAGTAAGTCAGCTCTGTTTTCAGTTGATGGTACTTTGTGTAACTTGATAGTGTTTTTGTGAGGTGGTGATGTAGATGGGTGTATTTATTTGACATTTATGTGTTTACGTCTGCGAGTTTTTCCGATGTGGTTTGCGATGGCTATTACACCAGTCCTATCGATTAGAAGAGGGGTGGCGTTCATTGGGAATTATTTTAGTTCGAGTCGACGAATCCATATTGCTTCCTGTAGCGCTTGGCTAGTTGCCACATATTCGGCTTCATAGGTGCTAAGCGCTACAGTCGCTTGCTTCTTGGAAGTCCAGTGGATGGGTGTGCTGTAAGCGGTAAAGATTTATGTTGATGTTGAACTGCGGTCAGCTGATTCCTCATAATGGGAGTCGGTATAGCACTTTATTGTGCAGGTAGATGATTAATTTCATATGATTCCGGTGTGTTTGGTGCCTTTAAAGTAGCGCACGAGATGTTTGAGAATAGGCATGTTGGAGGTGGTTGGTTTATAAATGAATCGAGCCAGTTTTCTCGTCGCAAAGTCAATTTTGAACCTTTTTCCGTCTGCTAAGTAGCTAATGTCGCCTCATGTGCTCATATATAAATTCTTTTCTGCGTCATTGAGTAATACATTTTTTGAAAATTCAGCTGTAATTGGTTTATGGGGCATGGGTGTGCTTCGAAGATTGAATGGTTGGAGATTTAATTTTGAGGTGACTTCGTCGGAAAGTTGAGGCTAGGAAAGTTTGATGTCACCACTGGTGACATCAAACTTTCCCAGCGGGCTGGTCTGTGCAATATGAACGGGATGGAATTCTGTTCATATTGCACAGACCAGCCCGAGAATGAAGAGGGGCGACCGAGATTCTTCACTTTATATTTTCGTTTAAGGTGATTGTATAATTTGGTTATGTCGTGTTGTGATGGATCTGTCACCAGAAAGTCGTCAATGTTGACGAAGATTATAATTGTGTCGGAAACAATGTGTTTGTAGTTTATTCACGGATCTGCTTCGAATTGGATGTAGTTATTTGATTGCATGTGGCTGTGGAGGGCGGTGAGATATATATTTCCTGCGGGTTTCGAACCATAGATATTCATTTTAATAATCCCATAGGTACAGTTTTGATATGCATAAGATCCGTCAGAAAGAGGAAGCGGCTTGACGTAGACTGTGTAACTTGGGTCATACATTTCGTGTGTGAATGCCGATGATATATCAAAGTGGCATATGGATTTCTGGAGTTGATCTGCATGAGCAGTTATAAAACAAGATGACGTTTTTTCGGCAGTGTAAGCAATTACATGATCTGGGTCATAGTGTATACGTGGTTTCATCATATCGCCTCGAATGGCGCAGCACGCTTTTCGGGTGTCGGTCCCATCATCTTTTCGTTTATATCGTCATGTCATCGTAAGATGGATGGGCTCTTTGCATTTGATGTCAGGCGGAGTGTAGGCTGCTGAGAGCCATTGGATGACGTTGTTATTGTTCAATTGTTTGATTTCACTATCATGGACGACATGCCAAAGTTCAGCATCGGGATATCCCGGCATTTAAGTAAAACATTTAGGTGGCGGATGGTCGGACAGAATTAGGGACGTTGTCCGATGAGGGCGAAAGATGCAAAATGCAGATCCGAAAAGATAGTCCGGGACAAGAGAAGGGTAGTAGGGCCTAAAATATACATCGCGACAGAGCGATGTACGATTGATGTCGAGAAGGAGAATTACGTATTGGGAATGAGTAGTATTATATAGAAATCTAACTCGGCGGGATCGAGATGATAGTGTCTTTTTCGAAGCGCTCGTGTCTGCAACTGTGCCGATCATTCCAAAGGGGATTAATAATGTTGTAAATGGGGATTAGGGTTTCCATATAGACATTGATGGTCGTTTGGTTTGGGAATGGGGATATGGTTGTGTTTAAATGTCGCATCCAAAATTGCAAAATCCCAGTACGCGCTCGGTAGGCGGCGGTGGGCTACTAGCCCACAGTACTTTACTCAGTTCAGCTCGTGCATCGTTACTAACGATGCACGAGCTGCATTGAGTAAAGTTCGATTAATTCTTTCCTCCTTTGAGTTGGATTGGGGTTGATGAGGTGTTATTATGATTTTTGTGGTGCCAGATTGTGTAAGGAATAAATTAATGGCATGAAAAGTATATTCTCTGATATTTTCGCTATTAAATCTAGGTGGTTATTTACAGTACCTGTTTGTGATGTAATTCAGTGTGGAGGGTATTACGTGAGATAATTCAGATCTCGTCCTGATCGGATTCGCTATTATGAATCTGGACGCTGTATCCAGAAAAGTGACAATGTGGTGGTGTGATATGCTGTGAGTGGTGATAGTTCCAATTGTTTCACGTTCCAGGTATTCATCTGGCTGCACTGTTTGAGTAGAGGAAGTTCTGTGTGGAGATTGGGTAGTTTTCGTCGAATGCATGCAGAGCATGTTATTATCTCATGTGGGGCTATTCTTATGTGTTCGAGTGTAGGAAACAGTCCTAGTCCTAGTATGAGGCGAAGGAGGGGGAAGAGTGCGTGTTTGAATGCCAGATTCAACTCCATGGTTGAATTGAGCGAATTGGGAGAAAGTATTAAAAACGGCATGGTGGTAATGAGGCGTTGTAAAATAGATAATGCTTGTTTATTGGAGGGTGTTTTGTCATATTGTTTTGTTTTACGGGATTGTTGTATGGTTAAAGCTAGTAAAGAGGGGATGAATTCTTCGAGATGATGGATGATGCGGGATAGTTCGGGGGAGCGGATATGATTTATGAATGACATTAGCCGTCGGGGAGGTTGGTTGGAATGGCAGTAAATTGGTTGGAACATGGTATTAAATTGTAAGATGTTGTATGACATTTGACAATAGGGGTGGGTAAATTGATACGTTTAAGGTCCTGTTTTGGGATAAAAAAGCATTTTTAGCAGTGATTATTATTTCATTGTGGGGTTTGACAAGCTCTTGAACAGATGTCAGAGTATTGCCGATGTCAGGGGTTGTTATTGCCTTTGTTGAGATAATTCCATTTTTGTTATGAGAGACGAGTAATCCGGAATAAGTAATGATGGTTGGGGATCTTGTAGCGGCCATGAAGTGATTAGGGATGGTCAGTGCATGCATTTGAGGGCAGGTGTCTGGGTATAGGTGGGATAGGCAGCACTGTCTACATTGAACTTACCTATGTGAGTTTGGTGGTCATCATCTTCGGAGCTGTAGGTAGATTCTGATGTAGGTGTCGGTGCAGTTGGGTAAGCGGCAAAGGCTTGGGATTTTTTGTTAATCATGGCGTGCATGACCAGCAGCGTTAAATGACGGGAAGTGTGATGGTGGGTCATGACGGGATTTTGATTGGTTTAGTGTGGAGAATGTCGTGATGGTAATGACGGTTCGCTATGGCTGGATGATGATTGTAGTTGGTACCAAGGGGGTTGGTCCGATCCCGGCATTTTTTATCGGAGTAATTGAAAGTCCTGCCGAATTTCGCGCATGAAAGTGCCAAAACTTCGTGGAAAGTCGTTTGGTGTGGGAAAAATTATTGTGCGTGTGATTTGCAGTAGCAGCATTGAACGTTGGGTAGGATGGTGCAGTTGACTTACGATTCAAAGACAAAAAATTATGTAAAGTCTTGGTACACTTCGGTTACGATGGAGAGAGCATTACGTTTAAATACAGTGTCCACAATAGCAGCGATACCGTCTTTTGAGCAGAGAATAGCCATTTCGATACCACTGCAAAGATCGTTTGCACGCCCGAACAGTTGTCCCTTCAGGCAGACGCCACGTAATTCTGCGGGCATTTTGTTTGAATTTCTGTCAGACAGGGTCTCGTGAAAATGTTCCCACAATTCGACAGCTTCAGCAAAGCCGTCTTGATTGTCAGTACCAACTGTCCAAGGAACTGAGCGATTGTCCCAGCCAAATTTAGGGTGAGAGGGAGTATTTGGTGGGCCCATAACTAGGGAAAGACAATGAAACGCGGGGTAGAATGTATTATGTTGAGTATGATCGAAGGAATTTCCCAGACACAATCACAGAGAGCTTAAACCAAATACTCTGTAAACATTATTCCGAAGTTCGATGCCTCTGTTCAAGGAGCAATCTTTAAGACTGATATTACATTCTTAAATAAAGAATGAATAGTCAATAATGCTAAAGCATGATTATTCACAGATGCCGAAAGAAGCAAGTGTAAAAAGAACACAAAGGATTAAAATTCAAATTCTAAACGAATCAATGGCATGAAAGAAAATGAAGGAGTAAAATGCAAATGTTAAAAGAAGCAAGTGCATTAGATAACATAAAATAATGTTAATGCTTAAAGAAGCAAGTGCATAAACAACAGTATCGTAAGAAGAACAAAAAGGACAATCTTCAATAGAGTTAGGCAGACAGGCTATAGGATCGTCCAAGTAACTGCCTAGACATCTGTCGTCTAAAAAATCAAGAAGAAAAATAACTCGGCCAGAAATTAATTCATGATTCCAAACACTGCTGGCTGAAAATATGAACTAATTGACTTGGCCCTAAAAATAATACATGATTCCAAAACACTGCTGGCTAAAAAATCATGAATTAATTGACTTGAACACAAATTCCGTAGTTATAGTCTGCTACAGAACGGCGTTCTTACTTTTTTTGGATGCGATTAATGATGAGGCGGGGATTTCTGGGAGTGCCAGGTGTAAGAACTATGGAGGCTACAACTTTCGGTGATGATGAGGTGATGACGCTGGTAAGGGCACTGACAGATCGGTGGTGGATCGGATCGGAGGTGTAGTTGATATCCTCGATTTGCGGATTTATATGTAGGGTATCTGCCTCACGTTGAATCCCCATAATCCACGGAATGATGTTGTCGGGATCAAATTCTGGGATTTTGGGATTATGTGTTGGGATTGACAGTTGTGGGACAGTCATAGTGTGATTCAAATAAAGATAGGGATTTTATTGGTTTACACAGGCGGTGCGGCGATGTATGTGGTCAATGTTTTCAGCACAAGTGGTGCGGGGTTCGGCACAGTCGGTGCGGGGGATCAGGGGATATAGATGGAAATGGCACAATCGGTGCAGTAGTTATGAAGTTCGGATTTGCTTTCGTTTTAGGGCTTGTCAGTGGTTGTAATATATGTTAATATTTATATGCACAAAACGTAATTTCTACGTTACACTATTTACACGTTTAGAAATCCCGTTAAGATATTTTCTACTGTAAGTAAATTATTTACTACTTTTATGTTTAT
>JAULBU010029365.1:0-16973 GCA_032358235.1 Odonthalia washingtoniensis
TGACACTACTTTTTCACCGCCTGCCACTTTGTATAAAACAAAGTGCCCGGCGGATTACCGAGAATAATAAAAAAAAAAAACCATCATCATTTTTTTAATTGAGGAAAACAAACCGAACGACCCCCAAAGTCGTTATAGACTGGTTGTAATGGTGATTATGATGATGGACTGTGGCTGTTTTTGAAATCTGAGCTTGCAGTACCGGTTAGTTTGTATTCGGTAAAATCCCTGTCATTTTTGTTACAGTAGGTTTTGAGGGGCTCCTATATTAATTTGTTAAACTGTGCACGATGTTTTATGCCGAGAGGGGGAATGATGGAACACAGACTTCTCTGAATGAAGATTTACTGCATTGTGGGTCATGTTTTGTACGTACACGGGGAATATTGCGACAAAGACGTCTCTGAATTAAGATATATTTGTTGATGTTGATCTTTTTGTGTCATGGGTACTTGTCGGAAGGTCTTATATACTCTGGATGAAAAATTATGAACTGTTTCATTGTAGTTCTTTGAAGAAACCAGTGAATAAGACAGTATTCAGTAACTTATCAATATATCTTTCTGGTTATTTGTAAGACGGACAATGGCGGTAATACCAACGAGGGTCAGAAAATATCCTTGAGCAGCACTGTGACATATTTTCCACGATCCGTACTTATCAATTATTCGATATAGTCGATGATGACAATTCATTTCAGGAGCAGTATTTAACCTCGATCACTACTTGCAGAAAATTACGTGCCTGTCACTGGAATTAGATATATTTACGTTCAACAATTCTCATAATTATACGGCCTTATTCTCTGCTTTTTCTCCTTCAATTTTCTGGCGTCTTCCTCTACTTTTTCCATTTTAATTGTGTTCATATTTCCCTTTTGTTTTGATTATATTCTGACGAACAATCACCGATGAATTCCTTCCTCCTTTGCCCCGTTTTGACGTACTTCAACTAAATCTTAATCACTATTCTTATATTCAAACTCAACCATATGCATACAGTTATCCCCATCTTTCTTCAATGTGAATATTTCAATCTCATTCACATCATCATCATCCAACAAATCCTAAACGTTTACCACAACGTATTCATCTCTGCCACTATCATCGTTCATAATTTCAGTTCCGATTTAGAAACAACTATAAACCACTTATTCTCCCGTCTATTACCTGACAATCCTGGAATTCACTTCACTACCACCAAGCCATCCCCTTCTGCGATGATCCTAGAATAAACTTCCATTATCAAATAATTAGCATTGAACCAAATTCAGCCATACCCTCGAACAAGTTTCTAACTTGTAAATCATCTTCAAAATCGTCCAATTTGTTTCCTACTGTAACACAAAATGTATCAGAAAATCAAAGAAAAGTACCCCATACTCACCTGTTCATACACGATCCACACTCATCACATAAATACAAGTGCCCCTACTCCATATTTACGCGAACACAGTCACCACCACACTTCCCCTATCTGTTGGCATTCAGAATACTTGTACGTCGTTCTCAGCAACGTCATTTATTGAAAAAGATATGGTTCGGTTTAATGGAAAGTCTTCACGATCAATCTTCCCGTATCTCTTGGAATTCAGAATACTTTTACGCAGTTCTCAGCAACATCATTTAATATAACCAATATGGCTCGGCGAATTTAATACAACTAATATGGTTCGGTGACTGACTGTAAAGTAATTCTATGCCTTCCTCCAAATATTGGTTGGAATATAATGAATGGAATGTTGAAAATGCAACATTACAAAAATGAGCATAACGGTAACATTAAAAGTGGCTATAGTAATTGTGGAGGTTTACATATAATTTCAAATGTAGCACATTACACAAAATGGACATAATGGCAGCAGTAATAGTAGCCGTATTACTTATTGATGTTAATTATGATTCCAAATGTAGTACCGACACGATTGGAAATATATCCATAGTACGTATGGAACTCCGTCAAGTTCATGATCTACACCGTGAAAAGTTATAATAGTCAAATGTACGACGAACCGTGTGATACAGGGACGTCGTTTAACGTACGAAATGAAAAGTGAAGGCGATACGTAAATGATAAATTTCCAAGCCAAGTATCAGTTTCTGCGAAAGATGTTCAAGAACAATGTAAAAGATTAAAACTGGTACTGGTACAGCACATGTCTGTTGAAATTATCGAAACTACTTTGAATAACATAGCTGTATGTATGAAAAAAAGAAATTAAGATGTAAGTATAAGTTTTTGTAACAATATTAGACATTCATTTCTCATGTAAATTATTGAAAGTGAGACTATGCAGATAGGTGCGCATCGATATCAGCAAACCTGAAATGGACAACACTGGGGTCTGTAAAACGGAGAATGAAATGAACGAGAAATTACGTCATTTTTCCCATGGTGCCAGTGGCACCTATGGAAAAAGACTAATATAAATCAATGAGAGATGGTATTACAGCTTCTAGTAGCAGGAAAACACATTCATTTCTAATGTGATTTATGAAAAGTAGTACTATTAAGATAAATGTACACCCATCATGGGTGTACATTTCTCGTAATGATATGATATAATCAATAGCAGAAGAACAAAAAGTAGTTTATGAACGAAAATAGAAATCAAGAGTGATTATACGACTATAAATTAAATATGAATACAAAAAACGAAAAACAGATTACTAAGCTGTTGTCGTTGTTTGTATTCAAGTTAACCTTTGTATGTATTACTGTTACTAATAAGAGTATTACTAGCAGCAGAAATACATGCGAAGGTTAACTTGTAATGTAAACCACCAAATCCGCCATAGAAATGCCGTGATATGAAAGAGCCGGGAATTATCATTGTTGATAACATACAAAACACCACCTATCACAACAATGAACATACTATTCGGGAAGATGTAACTTTCGAAAAATCACTATTGCAAATAGGTTGGATCATAATAAAATTTCAACAGTACATTGAATTCAGAACAATTTATTATACATCAGAAACCAATTATGGATCTAGCATACCACTTGCAATACACATATTACCTAACTGATCGCTCATTTACGCATTTACTTATACATTATCCCTGCACCATTCATGTTCTGGAGTATCATTGTAAAGTACGTTATGATTTTATTTTGCGCTTCAAGTTCGACACTATTTATCTAATTTGTGTAACAGTAGGCAAATCCGACTGCAATGAAGATTCCGAAAGTGACATAAGGTTAAGGATAAGTGGTATGACAAGACGCTGTGTAATGGTTCGGTTCTCAATTACAATCCGTGATATGTGTTCCGAATTTTCTCGGTAATAACCTTCCTCATTTTATCTACCACAAAAAAAGCAACATTATTCGTTACACCATGCGTCTCTGCTGCAGGATCACCAACTAGGCCACCACTACACTACCTGATGAAGTAGCTGCATCTACCTCCATCTCAACAGTACTACAATTTTATTCATCGACTGAAACTCTTGGAATTTGTCACTTAATCCAAAACTATTGGATTTGGCCCTTGAATTGACAACGGTGCAAGTACCGGCTGTGATTCTTGTACCCTTTTAAGTTTCAATTATCTACTAAAATTCGATATTCTAGACGTAATATGCTTCTCCGTTGGCAGCATGTATTCGGTTGGTTCAGAAATCTGAAGGGCCTTACGCATAATTGAATAAATAATATTCTTCCTAAGATCCACCGTACTCATGTCAAACCATATTTTAATTATCCCCTCATACTTTGAAAATATATTGATACCCATGAACTCCCTATCCCCATCGTTACTTACTTTTCCAACATCATGTCAACATATCCTTCATTTATTCTTGATCAATGTTCACATATTTCAGAATCTTGTTGAGTCGCTCCCTATTATATATATATATATATATATATATCAACTGTACCGGCTCAGTATATATATTGAAATTCCATGTCACCTTAACAATCAACGTCGTGTTATAATCCAAGATCTTCTAACAACCTAATGAAATATAATCTACTTAATTTCTTCCTGTACCATCTAAAAAGATTGGAATAGAAAAATTTCTCACGCTCTTCCCATCGTCTTGTAATCCTCGGTACGTAACACACCATATACATGTCAGCATGCATTTCCTCTTCATTGTTATCATTTGAAGTAACTACATACGGTAAATCCAATATGAAATTTCTGTCATCCTCCTCTTCGCTACTCGTCCACTATTAATGCAACAGTACTCAGTACCATAATTCATGGAACTATTTCATGAAGAAGACCCAGTTCAACTGCCACATACGTAGCCGCTATCAGTTCATTTTTCACTTGAAGTTGCTTCAATTTATATATATTATTCATGAATAGTATTGAGACACCCTTTCCTCTTCCTATAAAAATTTTCTATTAATCCTTGCTGAAAACCTGTCCTGTCATATGCATCATAGGACCTAACTAACCAGCCCTATTTTCGGACCCTATTCCGTTATTGGAGTCATTCTCCCAATCTCAACATGAACCAAGCCTCTATCAGAAACACTATTATTTCCTTCATCGGGACTTATCGTTGCGATAAAACTCCCCGTACAGCTCCCACCACAGTCAGCACAACCGAAATTTGAAAAAAGGGAACGGTTAAAATGAATCCCTTCCGTTGCAAATTGACCGAAAGTAAATTTGCGAAACGACAAACCGGAATAATGATACACGTGCAAGTCAATTTGTAGAGACTTTATGCCCTAAAGTATCCGCAACCCTGGCCAACAGTTCTATTAGCTATATCTTTAGATCTACCGATTTACACAACCTGCCGTGATTTCAGTTGATTTTTATCAACTGTACCGCGATTTTTGGGAGTCCCTTCTCATATGTGATAGCTTCTATCACATCCTTCGGAACGATAAAATTCAACCGTTTATCGGTCAGAAATCGCATCAAATGCCTTTTGGCAGCAGAGAAGTGGGCATCAGACATATTTTCCCCATCCCGGGCCGTGGGATGCAAAATTCTGAAACTTGGACTTTCAAAAACACGAACAGCAATGGCGCGAAATATATCTTTCTTGTAGAACTGAGCGTTGTCAGATACGATCCACAATTTATCATACCAGGTAGTTCTATCCGTAGTCGAAAAGCACCTACAGGATGATCACGGTCTCGATACAGTGTTGAGTAGTGTGATTTTGCACTAAAAGGTCTACAAAAAACATCTGCATGTTATCTTGTCACCCCCTTCGTCTGTGCCCCTTTCTTGATCTTCATTATCCCTTTCACCTTTTTTCATATTTCTCTCCTCCCTTTTAATTCTACTCCTTCTTCATAAATGCTTCCCTGTCTTCCACATTCTTCTTTTATTCAGCTTCCTGCTCCTATGTTTCGCGATAGAAAATCCTGTCGGATGCTATGACATGCACCACTTTCCGAAGAACCGAGCTTTAGATTCGTGATTCTGCGCCAGTTCAAATTTAATATTATAGTCATGAAAAAAACGCAGAAAGTACCACCTACAAGATGTTCAAAACAATCAAAATATCCCCAAATATTCTCGTCTATGCCGAAGACCTATGTACTTGATCCATGTAAAGTTCTATATTCTTTCTACAATTATAAATTGGTAGGGGCAAATCTGATTGGTGAAGATAAAGTAATTTGATCTTCTCGGTAGAGTAAATCGATGAGGGCTTGTATCATACCTAATTGTCTCCCTGTTTTCATATGTACCCCGTTGCTAATTTGAATCTCTACGCCTTCGATACTATATTCACAATCCCGAGTCCTGATTGTATACGGTCTAAAGCTTGTTATGATATCTATCAACAAGGTTTACCCTTCTATACAACATATTATATATACCTCCAACATACTTTCAAAATAATTGCTTACTTCCTTTGCGAATTACTTCTTCTCAGTGGATGCGGCTTGGTTGTGAAATGGGTCCAGGTCGTGACAATATATGGAATTCACAGCCGTACCCAAATGCCTAGTAGACATTCGGGTACGGCTGTGAATCACATAGCCTCCTTTTATTTTCTGTTATGTTCCAATATGGTTTCCAATCCCTTCAATCCATCCTCTAATGCACCCTTTAGCCGAGGACTTTCCACGTAGATCTCTAGTTGCGCAATTTGTTCGATTCGTACCTCGATAATTGAATCTTCACTCTGCTGAATGGTCTTCCACAGTGCCTCTATTCGATTTAATTGCGTTCTTTGCAACCAGTGGATGTGCATTAATCGACATATTATGCCCTGCTAAATTTAAATAACTTTACGGACTAAATATTTCGGGCACTTGTCTCTCTTCCCTAGTCTTAATTGCGGCTGGAAATCTCTGGGATGTACTGTAGTAGCACTGGGAGGTATCTTGTGATCGATGAACGTTCCGGTCAACCTCGGTTTGGCAGCCGACCGTGGCTCGGGCGTGCAGATATAGCACGAGGATATTCTTTTATCTACGCACTGGTCTTTGGCTATCCTCAGGCATGGTGGAATCATGATTCCACTTTGTCCTTTTGTGATGCTGATGCTACCTGTCTATAGTATTTGAGCTATCTTTTAATGAAATTGTTGCAAGTTGCTGGGGTGTGGTTTTCATAATAATGTCTATCTTGTTTGTTTGTTTTCCTTCTCTTTGGGGCGCGGTACCTATACTGGAATAAGCATGTCAGTCTAAATATCAAACACGTGTAATGTAATTCTATTGTTAGCAAATTCTAACTAGTTCAAATTCAGATCAATCTATTTCCATTTTGTTGGATGCTAAATAGCGTGAAAACACTAATAGAAGCAGTAAATGTATGAATTATTGAACATATGTGTTGAATACAGTACCCGCGTGCTTCGATAAGTGAATTTCTGTGACCTTGAGTTCTATCACACGAAGCGCTAACCTGTATAAAATCTACGTGTCGATGTGTCGATTTGACAACTCGCGACTTATCTGATGAACTATTTGATGCGCGAGAGTGACCCTCCAAGTGAAGTGCATAAGTATTGTTGCCTGTGTAGGTCGAATTGAAATAGTCAAAGTAGCCTATGTAATGTGTAGAATAGCGACGAGATATAATTGAATAGAAGTGAAAAGATTGTGATTGTCAAATTCAATGAGAGGAAATGGAAAAGCGTCTGCAAGTTGGTCCATTAGAATAAGTTGGTGGAACATATTGGATATAATCAGGTAGAAACAACTAATTGGATCGTGTGAGGGAGCAATTTGAGAAGAGTGAGAAGGATTTGGGAGAATAGGGGATGGGGTTGTCTGTGTACATTCATTGCCGAATCGAGTCCATGAGATTAGTCTGTCGGATAATTCATCTTTTGTAACAGAAATTGATGTTAGTTGTAATTCGAAGAGGATAGTGGTGACTTGTGGTGGTCGTGTAGTTTCCGAAAAAGTTGGCCAGCAGTGTGCAGGTTTTGTAAGAAATTGGGGTAGGAATCAGTAGTGACATGTAGTTTTGGGGAAGGAATGTGAGTGTGTGGAGATGAAATTGCCAATCGGATGGGAATTTCAAAGTGATTCAAAGTGATTATGGAACTTTGTATTGATAGGTTCGGAAAATTCTGGTAGCGACCATTTCAGTCATTTTGTGGCGTGTTGGGGGTTGGGAGGTAAATGTGTTATAGGAAGGGCAAGGTGGTCTGGTTTACTTGTTTTGAAGGTGTCACGTGGAAAACTTTCATCTGGGTCTGGTGTCAGATATATAATTGATTCGAAGATGTGTGGATCTTGAAGAAGAAGGTCATGGTTGGGGTGAAAAATAAATCATATGTTTTGTTGTAGGCAATGATGGTTTGGTTGGATAGTATATCTTTTGAAATTTCATTTCCGTTCCAGTATTCTTGTGATGATAAGGGTATTCTGTGGTGAGCTGGAGGTTTAGGACTAGAATAAAGTATTTGGTTGAAATCTTGGGACAGTATGCTAGTAAAATGTTCAGGGTTAGTCTTGTCTGGATCGTTTCGAGAAGCTGGAATAAAATCGGGAGCTATGATTGTGATTTCTGTTATAAAATAAAACGACACGGAGATTAAAATAAGTCGGAACAAGAGCAAGGTTTAGTAAAGGGAACGGGAATATAAGCGTATGTGAGAGCTGCTTGATGCGCTTGACGTTTTTTGGTCTGAGGATGAATGAGTCGGCTCGGAAAAAGTTCTGCTTCCCTTGTTTTTTTATCTGTGAGGGATTTTATAGCAATTTTCTCCGTTACTATTACTTATCATAATATGCGTGAATTTGTTTTGAGTCATTTTTGAGTCATTTTCTTCCTTTTCGTTTTCCATGTGTATCCGCAGTGCTCGTTTGTCACGAAGGGTCTTTTCTTGCTAATAAAAATTACTATATTGATTTCGATGACTCTGCTCCGCCGATGGAGTCGTATTATGACAATTACAAGGTCGGTCGAAGGCTCTGTAGAGTGAATTAATCTACAGTAATAATATAATTTTTGTATTTTAATAGTGATCTCAACACATAAATTGTATGTTTACCGCACGTTTTCTGAAACCGTAATTGTGTATGTTAGTATTCGATCACCACATATTTCATTAAAAATTCTTCCGATCGAAAGCTTGTTTCGGATAGTATGTCATGACCAGGTTTTGGGTCGTCTGATAGAAATTTATTGAGTTTGAACGGAATTATGGAAATAAGTCAGATGATGTGTTTCCGTGGTAGAAAATGAATTTCATGATTAGTGTGGGAAAACGTCTGAGATGTTATCCCGAAACATGTGGATATTGACATAAAATGAACGAATTGAATAATATTCTATGATATCATCTCATAGAATATTATTCTAAAATTACGTGACTGTAGTACCCCCCCCACCGAGTAGCTCGGGTGCAGGGCATACAACGGTGAAAGGGGGTGGCAGAGCTAAGAAACAAACCCAACACGGCGGCGGACTGTAGACGTAGCCGTAAGGGCCAGGGCGAGGATCTGGACGCCCGTGTGCTTCACACATCCAGTGGCGCCGCTCGGAGGGAAGCTCGCACGTGGGGGAGCACTAGCGAGTCGTCCTGATCCCAGCCCGTAGCGGGGCTGATGAGGTTCTTGCGCGGGGCGGTCGAAGGGAATTGTCGTGGATGATGCTGGGGGTCTGGTTGATCACCAGGGCAAAGATGCCCGTCCAAATCGGTGCCAGTTGGCGTCGGCGAGGACGGTACTTACTACCTGAAAACTGGAAGCCACACGTGGCCAGCCAGAGTGCGGATGGACACGTGTGAACCGCCAAAAGAAAGGAGATGGAAGACAGCGTGGACACATGTAAGCCACCAAAAGAAAGGAGAAGGAAGGCAGTAGAAAGCGGTATAAACGGAGAGTTGGTCCCCAGAAATAGTGTGGGTACGCATCAGTACCCGCCACGGGGCGAGGTACTACAGTGACCAATGCATATGATATGCATTGGTCATGTAATTTTCTTTCAAGTACAGTGTTGAAGGGATAATGTTAATATTATTATTGCGCATTATTAGCAGCATTGTGACAACGGTTTCAGTTGTGAATGTGACAAAGTTGTGGAAAGAAAAATTGAAATGTTCGTCTGTGGTAATTGCAACATTGCTAGTGGTGGACAGTAAAATTAAACATGAATTTAAGAGTCGTTGTGTATTAAAACGTGGAATTTTGAGCAAAACACGTCACCGTTTTCAGTGGTTAAGTGGCCCCTAGGTCATATACAACTGCCTATATGGCATAAGTGTCAAATAAAATAAACATTTTTACAATGCAGTTATAAATGGCAATTTCTAGACTACAATTAAGTGTTACGTCGTAAATTGATGGGAATATAATGAATAACAATGTGATATGTATTACAGTCTGAGCTGTGACAATGGTGTGACCTGAACTTTGGAATAAAAAGCATAAATAAAGCAGGCATGGAACCAAAGTTATCACATGTAAAATATATTGTAAACTCCTTACCATGGAGACCAGTTTCGGAACATGTGTCACAATTATTATTTTGGGAAATTCCACGAGTCGGTGTACAAAGTGAAGCTTCAGTACCAAGGTTTTGAATAATGTTAATATCTAGTACCTAGATTAGCTGAAAAGTGCAGATTTGGTACCGAAATGAGGTCGATGTGAGGAAATGGTAACAAGATAAGCCTTGTTGGTACGGACGTTTGTATGAAAGTTGAGATTTTGTACCGAGATAACCAAGGACTAATAATGTCATTTAATGAAAATCTGGGTACCGAAAACGTAATAATCGACAAACCTCAGCACTAAATAGGAAAAATCCACATATGTACTACGTACTGTCTAAACCATAAATTTATTCATGTAATGTTAAGGCTGAATATCAGACGGACGACAGATTATTGCTTGTAGGTGCAGAATCGTCTTCACCTCCAGAATATAAAACGTGTCATATTTGACATTTCTTTGCAGTATGCCCACGTATATGATAGAGCGAGCAGTTATGTAACCGTTTGAGTGTATTTGGTCTCCTTTCATACCATGATATATTTCGTTTACCTTCATTCTTGACACGACGGCCACGAGGTGAGGGAAGGGCAACTGGGATGTTTAAATTCTCCCCACATTCTACAATTCTTTGTACAAGTATGACAATGGTATACATGGTTTTTGCGTCAAATTAGGACTTCAAATGTAGTTCTATAATACTGAGTACCAGCTCCTTGGCATTGTGCTGCATCTTCCGTTGCTATAATTCTGCTTGTTTTACATAATGAAGCATATGTGGATGGTACGGATAGAATACCTGAGTAATACCTCTTACCTTCCATGATGTTTAAAAATTCAAGTGGTTCCTGGTAAAACTATTCATCTTTAGGTACAAATCCAACCTTTTTCAACAGTTTCAATATATGATGACCCGCTCTCAGTCCTATTTCTCGCATTTCCGCAGCACTGCAGTCGAATATTTTGACAATATATCCAACTTCATTTATCATTTTTGAATGATCGTTTTGAGCTGCCATGTATTCCGCTCTTCTATCTTTCATTACCAGTAATAGTTGTTCACGAACAGCTCGGTAATGTCTTGTTCCCATTTTACGAGTATATATACGCTTAGTACATACAGTCGATTCAATGGTTTTTGTGGTTTATTGGGGTTTCTACATAGTTCTGGAACAACAATTCTGGCAACTTGCTTTGAGGTATAATCTGGCAAACAATAAATATTAGTACTGGAACTGGCTTGTTCCAAATTAGCCGCGGTACTATTTGTGTCAAAATTGTTCGTTCCACCACACTCTTCGGGTGATCCATAAAACAAACTATTTTTGAAATTCCGGACAGGTTGGACCTTTCAAATTTCTTAGTCCCCATTCGATCCTTCCCACAACATGGCATTGTCACTCGTTCAGTATTTTGGAGTATATTAATACCCTGTTTTATTCCAAAGTAGACAGTATGCTTTTGGATAAATTGTTCATACATTCACCTACATTCAAATTCCATGCCGATAATCGGTGTTACTCGTACTGGGCATCATGGTACTCATGCACTTGATTCCATTCTTTCCATCTCTAATTATTTTTTTTCTCTAACCAATTCCCGTTTTCCGTACCATCTGTTTATGTCTTTCCTTCATTTCTTTCGTTCACTTTTCCTACAATTACCTTCATCATTCTCCACATCTATTTTATTCTGGGAAAAATTTGTTTGCTCATTTATTATATGCTCAGAACCTGGATGAGGCGCTTCATGTAGAGGTGGATCGTCCTGTGCAGGTATTGATGAAAAAATAAGTTTATTTGTTGATTCTCTAAACTAAGGTTTATTTATATATTTGGTATTTTGTGCAGGTTCTTCGCTAGGATTTATATCGGAAATCTGATCGAAGTTCTCGTGCTGCCATTATTCGTCCTATTCTTCATTTTCTTCGTATTCTTCAGAACCTTTCTCGTAATCTCATATATCCGGGTGGTACATTGTGAACAATTTCATCTCATTTATCAAAAGTGATACATTGTCCCCTTTAATATTCTGGTATATTTAAAACGTTCTTTCTAATCTAATTTCTGCATATAGATTTTGTTTAAATTTCTCTATCACATGATTTATTCTTGTCCGTACGAACAATAACGCTCTTCTTGAAGAATAATAATGTTCGCAGTTCTCGTAGCTTAAATGTTCCTGTTGCACAGCACTATAACTGGTTTCCCTTCCATTTTGTCATTAAGATGAGTAGGTCCATCGTCGGAATGATTATAGTATCGATTCGGCGAAGGAAATGACATTACTAAGCGAGAGACGGATAAGGATGATGGAATTTGAAAATTGTGCAACAAAGTCTGATTATATTGGTACTCATTGTGGCGAAATGAAATGTTTGAAAGTTCTGACCGGATCTGTTCGTATATATAATAAACTTTTGGCATAATCAGTAGCAAGATACTTGGTACCCAAAGCGCCGACCCATTTTACTTAAGGGGTGTAGGTTACGATATCGGCACTTTTTAGTTAATAGAGTGTTTTGGAAGGCGAGTGGTTAAATTGGGAGAACCTATTTGTGTCACCTTGCGGCACCAGCGCAAGCCACGTGGCAGAACTTTACCACAAATGAAAGAAGTTGCCATTTCACTATTCGTTATTTCCAGGTAAATAACGAAGCTCATATGGGTATTTTCGGACAACAATCGCCAGAAAGAAAGCTCTCTTGTGGCATACTTTTGTTGCATGGTCGACGTCGCAACATTTTTGGGTATTTTATTTCGGCGCCGTTGTTTTCCTCCCCTTTCCTACCGCATACTCCCATGCCGTCAAATCAACATGTCGATTGCTCCACTCGATGATAGCGAAATCCAGACCGCCCTGGTCACCATCGAACCGCACGTCGCACACGTCGCGCTACATACTACTGACACTGTAAGTCAAACCATCCTTCCAAATCCCGGCGTATGCAAAACTTTACCATCAGCGCTACCTCCTCCTCCGTCGTCACCGACCGCGACAATACCAGCACGAACAAGTGCGGGGAGGTGATACCGATTTGATTCCAGTACTGATTTGAGCTTACTGTGATGCGTCTCTAGTGCGGGCGCGCATGTCGCAAGGTGGGATAATGCTGCTGGACTATTCGACGTGGTGACGAGAACATTCTTCGGAAAGATGCAGTTCTCTACATTCCACGCTGTAATTCGACTAACCAAAAAACGCTTCTCGATCGATACCGGCTGCTGATGCAAAAGAGACCAGACAAGGCGGCCGCCAACCTTTCTGCGTCTGGAATTGCGGGTGTGAATAAGTAAGTGGACTATATTTTGGATGATCTGATACTACACACTAATTAAATGGATGAAAAAAGCCGAAGCAGAGGAACTAAGGGAAATGGGGGTGCATTTTCTGGAGAGTGGAAATAATATCAGGGAATTTGTTGTTAGGCGACGTAGAAGTGTGGATGTAGATGATGATGATTTGGATGTGGGGTCAGAGGTAGCATGTAGTGAAGGTACACCTTCCTTGTCTCAGAAGAGGAGGAAGAGAAATGTGGAGAAAAATTCCGACGACGACATAAAGGACTCGTTGAAGGAAGACTTGGTTATACGGCAGAAACTGGCGGTGGAAACGGGAAAATTGAAAAGGGAAATTTTATCTTGAAAAAGGAACGACTGACGGCTGAGAAGGAACAAATGGCTGCTGAGAAAGAGCTA
The DNA here is from genome assembly GCA_032358235.1 of Odonthalia washingtoniensis. NCBI lineage: Eukaryota > Rhodophyta > Florideophyceae > Ceramiales > Rhodomelaceae > Odonthalia > Odonthalia washingtoniensis. The sequence goes on from JAULBU010029365.1 coordinate 13,590, forward strand.
TTTTTCAAACTTTTCCAGACGAATGAGCATCGTCTGGAAGTTTAACAGAGATGGCTGGGTATCGATTCCATGGAGAGGAGAGCTGCTGCGGAAGAACGTTCAATAGTCGTTGATTTATTGTCCTTATTGGCCGATAAATTGAGGAAGAAGTAATTGTCGGCCTGTGAGTATTTTTTTCTTCTTATTTTTCTTACCACCTCCATTTCACCTCCCCCTCCCCCGTCCCGTCGTATTTTTGTCTTACCACTCATGTATATCCCGAACGCTACTCCTAGTAGCAAAACTAAGCGGTTGCGAATTTCGCGACATGATGGTGAGACACCATCATGTCACAAATTTTCAGCGCCTTAGTTATGCTATTTTCCTCTCTCATTGTTTTTCCGAAGTATAAAGATGAAGTCAAATTGCAGTACCGCCCTTCGGGTGGGCTTTTATTAAAAAGCTTATGCGACAAAATTTATGAACCTGAACACTTTCCACGTTGTTCATGCCAGAATAATGGGGGAGTGGGAGGTGCTGCTGCAACGGGAGTGGGAGTGGGCCGTGGTGCTTGAATGCCAGTGATCTTGGGAGATTGTGCTGAGATGGGCGAGGGACTGGGAAGATATTTTCTTGAAATGTCTGAGTTTTGTCGATTAAAAGTTGAAAAGTAATGAATATAGTGCACGCGGGCACTTTTTCGAAATAGAAAAAAAATTGAAAATTAATATAGTGAAAATAGATTGTAGGTTTCATCATCTTTACTTAATTAGCAATATAGATATGTCGTTAAATTGGAGATTGTAAAGTCAAAGTAAGCACCTCCCTGTCCTCCATTTTCGAGACAGGTTTTTAAATTCAGTAGAACAGTAGACACTGTGAAATTAAAGAAATGGGCGCTTGACGGACTTTGAAGGAATGTACAAAATCTTTTCATATCTACATCAGTTTCAATTCGTTATAACTCCACTCTACCGCCTCCCGAACCCTGCTCACTTCTGTATTGAATATGTGTTGTTCGGGAGTTGCTGTAAAACTGACTAAACCTACCTGAATCCAAGTTCGCGTTCCTTGTCGGAATATATATAATATTACTCCCATTCTACGTTAAGGGAGTTTTTTAATACCATATTTAAACCGCTGGCACTAAGCACCGTAAGGTCATGCTTCCTCCCTGCCTCACGTGCGTAGAGTGAAAATGTCAGACCTTCCGGCGTTGTGACGATCTGATATATTTATCATAGCATGCGTTTGTGTTTGTGTTTGTGACCGGAATAACAGGACAGTTTCATGTAATTATCATCTTCCGGGCTCTCTGTTCTAATTTTAGTCGTGCTCACATGCTCCGCGTACAGCGCAGCGCTCTCACGTATAAATTGTGATTTAAATGTTGTGACGATGTGTATATGGTTCGAGACGAGCTGTTCAGTGGTTTCCCAGAAAATCTCACTGAGACCGGTACTGGAAATAACAAAAAGTATCTCTAGGTGCATCCAGCTCCACGGGGAGGTCATTAACTTCAGTACGATGCAACATACGCAAATTGTGATTTCTTCGCATACGTACGCCCTGCGTCTAGTTTTACCGTTCGATAAATTTAGAAAAGCAGCAATTTAGGAATGTCCAGCACACGGAAGCGGAATTAGTGCAAGGACATGTGGTCGGAATACGCAGCGATGTTGAAATTGGAAGAACGAATGTGGATTTATCTTACAATTATTTTTCTGACTCCCCTCTCTACGTGCTTGTACCTGTCGTACAGCCTAAATTTCAACATCGCGGATGTCTCCGACGCCATTTCGGCTACTAATATCCTTATCCCCCGCTCCCTCCGCTCCCTCGCCTGCCAGATCGCATATTTCATCCTGGAAAACGATCTGCGCGTGTCCCCTTTTCCAACCAGTTTCCCTCCCTGGTTTCTTACAAAGGAATATTATTATTATTTGAAAAAAGACAAGTACTTGTTCTTTTTCCAATAATTTCCCCTCGCCTTTTCTAACTTACCTCATGCATACCTACTCATATTACGAATTTCATTTACATTTTACATTTTCCAAAATGGCTTTCTAGAAAATGTGTTTTGGAAAACCATGGCAATGGCAAAATATTTTCAGTCGTTATTCTTATTGCGAGTTTCCGCAACTTTGCCGCAATGTGGCAGCCAGTTCTTTACCCATAATTTACCCCTCCCTTTTCCAAAACGCTCTAATATCGGTACTAGTAAGGAAATTAATTGAGAATTTTGAATCTGGACAGCTGTCTAGGGCCGAATCGTGGAATGATGCTTATTATGTTTAGTGCGGGGGAATGATGTTCGTTGAAATCTCATATTTTTATAGGTTTTATATTGTGCCGTAACGAACACATTGATCTTTTCGGTCAGTGGTCTGTCATCGTTGGCTGGAGGTACCTACACAATTTTTACACTACAATAATATGTGCATGGTTGAGGCTGGAGGAGTAAACCGTTGTAGGTCGTGATGATTGACAGTGGAGAAAAGAATGTCTTTAATGCATAGGTATGCTACAACCAAAGTTTTGTAAAAATTCCCAAAATTTATTTAATGTTGTGAAAAACCGGCCCACACGGACTATTGTCATACAGATACGTAACGTCGCAATAAAAGGGCAGAGTGAAAGCTGTACGGAATGGCCCGTTTCGAGACCGATTCTCACATAATCATATTATGAACAATATTATGTGCAAATGGACAATATGTGCGCATCTTGGCACAACATCCTCGCGCTTACGTTCTTCTATGTAAGTGTTCACATAAAAGCGGGCGTCAGGAAATCCACTTACCAATTTCATTTCGCGACCATCTATGCCGCATACAGTGCCATCAGATTACCGAAATGTATCCTCCCTCCTTCTCTCCAGTTCATCACCATGGATTGCCGCAATCATTACCTGACAACCCAGAACGGTGTTGCATCAGCGGTCAGCGAACGTTGGAGAAATTCACAACTTTAATCTGTAAGGGTTTCGCTTTCACCATGGAACACCTTCATTTGAAGTGGAGAAAGTGGAGTGAGGTCATTTTGCGCATTACCGTAATTGGGGTGCGATGGGGATGGTAGCAACTTTCAAAGCACGGGAATCTCACGCAATGACGTTTCTATCATAAAGCAAAACTTTCCATGAATGTTTGTTACGGACGCAACTACGTCATTAACAGTCGTGGGCACGAAAAATTTGATTTCTCAATTCGATTTGCAAACCGGATTCCGTACACGTCATGACAAATCTAAAGAAAACAATGCACTGCTTTTCAACCTCCAACTAACTCTTTGAGTTTGAGTTGGCGTATCTTCCCACATGTCTGCGTTAGTCTGGTCATTTTAGTAAGTTCTGTTGTGCGACGGGCTACTTCAATTGGCGTGAAAAGAAGAAAAAGGAGATCC
>JAULBU010029376.1:0-16971 GCA_032358235.1 Odonthalia washingtoniensis
GACACGATCTGTGATCGACTTGTTGCCCGCGGGTTCGGGTAACTCACCACTCGCAGCTTCCAGAGCCGGCTCTGCAGACACCCCGGCACCGCTTGGTGGTCGTTCTCTCCATAAGCCAACCATCCAGCGCATTTTCGCTGAGGAATCTGCCGATCTAAAAAATCAAGTAACAGACTTAAACAAACGTCTGGAAGAGGAGCTCACCCGGAAACCCGAATTTGAGGAGCAGTTCAAACATCTTCTTGAAGAGCTTACGTCGACCATTAAGCAATCCTTCACCAGAAAGATACATTCTCCAACGGAGACAGTAGCAGACGCCGTAAAACTCTTACGTTCGGATGTCAACGCGATCTTAGAGCGCGTTCATTGCAATAACAACACTCATTTGTCGAGTTTGCAAAACAAAATAACAATCCTATCTGGGGTCAGGAAGACGCACCCCAACGTCTACTCTTACCGTCTCAACGGATCACCATGGTACATCATCGTCATACATCACGTCCGATAAAAATATAATATCGGACAGCCCGATCGCTCCGTTCTAACCCATCGGCTGGATCCCGACGTTTGTCCTATTATGATTCCTCATCGTCCGAAGAATATGATGAAACTACGGGCCTCGATCTGGATGTAATCGATCTATCCGTACCGTTCTTGGAACGCAAAAAAGGTCGCAAACATCGAGGACTATCCTCGTCTAAACCATCCAACCCGGCCTTTGATCGGTTGATGTCGTATCGGTATTACCGCCTGACGCAAGTCAGCGGCGGGCGCGACAGTGCATCGACTGTAGAATTACGCAGAAACCTCAAGAGTCTGGAGTTGACGATGAAAGAACACTGATTTTCGGGCGGCGATCCAATACTCATTTTCGACTTCCTCTCGAGAATGGTGGAAGAATGTGACATACTCGGTCTGACCGAGGCCCAGTCTTACGTGGTTCTTCACCAGTTCCTTACGTAGAAGCTGCAAAACAATTCCAAACAACAAAGAAACGGAGCTCGGTTTGTTTGGAGCTCGCTCCGTTTGGAGCTCGCTCCAGAGGTGTTACTTGTTGGCCAGAAGCTGTCCAATCATTGTTGCGGACGTACGCCACAGCCATACGTGAGGATGTGAATACATTACGCGGAAAGCAGCAGTTGATTAATGAATCCGAACAGGACTTCGCGTCCAGGTTGAACGACGCAGCATATCACTATGGTAATATCCATGACGAGTCGGAAAAGATGACATGCTTCGTGGACAGACTGCACCAACAACAAAGCACCAACAACTCGGACTATTGTTGCGCGCTTCCGGGAAAATGAAGCCCGCTAGGAGTTAACTTTCCACCGCCTTGTTCAGTATGCCCAAGACCAATGTGACTCATACAGAGCACAACGCGTTGGAACGCGGACTTCAACATTACCAGCTCGGGGATCGAAAACATTATGCGAAGTACACTTCGCGGAAGAACTAGCTGATCAACAATCTGCCTACACCGAATACAACATGGTAGTACCAGATGATTCGGTGGACACCAACGACTTACCATCCACGATAAAGGAAGAAGAAACCAACAGGTAAGCAAATACAGTCTGACCAGGATACATCAACATTGGCGGACGCTCTTCAACCCCCAACAGTGTGGGGTGTACCACCTAAAAATTAAGCGACCCGACACAACAGCCATTGATTTGTCACCAATGTTATGAATTCAACCACATTTACCCGATTTGTCAAATACAATTCTCCAAAATTGAGCAGGTCATTACAAACTATGAAAAGTTTTCAGCAGCACAGAAGACACCTGTGCAGGATACAGCATACCGCATGGAAAAACTGGCGTTAACCACACGCGAGCAGAACAACAACCCTCAGACAGAGGACGACGTTACCAAAAACAGTGAAAATGCCCAGGGAACTTAACCCGAGGACTTGCCGAAGCTTCTTCTTTTGCTTTTGTAGTAGAGAAAATCCTGAGTCGCCCAAAGACTCCTTCACAAAGTCCCCTTGTCCCTCTTATAACTTACGTCGCATCAAAAACACTATTACCAACGAAGATTTTTGGTTATCTCCAACGCCTATGGCGGAAAGTAACCCGTACAAGCACGCAAGTTGCGGTCTTCGTATTAACCAGACGCAACTATCGTGTCTATGCCAATCTTGGTCTCACCTTACGTTCAACAAAACGGTTTGTTGCAGTACTGGATACCGGTGCCGGTTCCAGTTTCATCAGACACTCCGACCTACCGTATGGATCGGAGAAGCTCATCAAGCCCCTCAATGGGTCGACCAACATACAAGACGATACCAACAGACCGCTTAATAAGGTGGGGACGATAACACTAGCGGCAAAACTCGGATCAAAGTCGGAGGTGGTGACCTTCTACGTGGCCGATCGACTGGCAACGTCGGTCGTCCTCGGTTGTGATTTCTGCGACAAAAATTTCGAAGCAATCCGCCCGCGTAAGCGGTTAGTTGAACTTGACGACGTTACCACAGTTCCGATAATGCGGGAACCGAACCAGAGACTCTTGAAGGATCCGCTGTTACCAGCGGAACAGTAATACATACCCGCCAATGGGAGGACTTCGCCAAAGATATATGCAGCGGAACAGGTAATACAACCGGAAACGCAAACCTGGGTTCCAGTCACAACGGCTCGCCAAGGATTAATCCTCGTTGAACCAAAATCACGCCTCTACAACAACCACTTATGTCTAGCGGGCGCAGGAATAGCCAATGTAACCGACGGAAAATCTTTCCGGATATTAGTTGCCAACTTTGGAGAACATCCAAAGATCCTGCTTCTAAATAACATATTGCTAATGCAAGTCCGCACCCCACCTCGCTCGTCGAGTCGAAAATTTCTCAAGCTCAAATGCTCGGCCTAGTCCCCGAGTCGAGATCATCAAAGCGATGGCCTTCCTTGTCCCGGAAGCACCAGAAATCCGTCAAAGACGCGGCGTCAATTAACAAATATCTCGCGGACTTACGCGAGCCGCACATGGACCAAAACGAAACGCCAACTAAGGCAGCATACATACCACTCGGAGTACCCGAGAGACACCATGACAAGATCAGGTCTATGTTGACAAAGCACGAACCCATGTGGCTCGGAAAGTTGGGGATCATCAATGTCACCGAACACGCCATCTACCTCATACCCGGCACAAGGCCGTTCAAATCACCACCATATCGGGCAGAACCAAATACCGGAGAACTCAAACAATTCGAGGTTGCCAAACAACTCAAGGCCGGTGAATCAACCCGCTTATTCTAAATAGGCAACACCTGTCCTCTTCGCACCCAAGAAGGACAGTAAACTCCGATTGTTCATCAACTACCAGAAGCTTAATCAAGCCTCCGTGAAGGACAGCTACCCACTTCCTCTTATGGACGAGTATGTTGACTCACTCGGAGATGCCAAGATTTTTTCAGCCTTGTATGCATGTTCTGGCTATGGACAAGTACCAATAAAATCAGCTTACAAACCAAAGAGCGCGTTCGTATGCCACGCGGGTACGTATCAATACAACCGAATGTCATTCGGACTTACAAACGCTCCGGTAACATTTCAACGCGCGTTAGACCTCATTCTAACCAAGTACAAGTAGCAGACTTGTTTTATATTCCTCTACGATGCTATTATATACTCCAAGTAGATAGAGTAACACATCAAGCATGTGGACGAAATCTTAACCTGTCTCGCAGCAGCCGGTGTCACCTTGAAAATCAAGAATTGTCATTTATTTACGAGTACCGTCGAGTACCTCGGTCACGTCATCAAACCAGGTGAACTGGAAATATATTGAACAAACACGGAGTCCCTCTGGAAAGAAAATCCACCAACGTAAAATACGGAATTACAATCCTTCCTCGGACTTTGCAACGTCTGCAGACGGTTCATACCAAGCTTCACTAACACATCTTCAAAACTTAACAAACTGTTGAAGAATAATAACCCCGACTCATTCGAACTTAATTAGCAGCAACTCCAATCCTTCCACTCTTTGATAGAGGTCATTTTTACCCCGCCGATACTGGAGTTTCCCCAACTTAACCTCCCGTATTCAGTCTATACGGACGCAAGAAACTACCAAGTAGGCTGTGCACTCTTCCAAACCCATCCAGATGGGGAACGAAAACATATCGGGTATTGGTCCCGTTCATTGAACCAAGACGGGAAGGGATATTCAGCTACCGAACGAGAATGTCTCGTCGTCGTATGGGTCCTAAAAATACTCCGTCCATACCTTCTCTACGAGAAGTTCATCATTTACACAGACCATGCAGCGCTTGGCTGGATGCTAACAATTACTGACCCATTAGGTAGACTCATGTGATGGAGGTTACAACTCGCTGAATTCGATTTCCACATACAATGCAAAACTGGTAAGACGAACACGCAAGCAGAAGGATTATCTCTCCTTCGAACATCCTCAGATGCGATTGCGGATGACGCTGAAAATCTCCCGACATTCTCCATTCAAGTGGATGATCACACTGACCATGAAACCTCTTTCCTGTCTCTCAACAACGTCCACCCATATTCCCTGGACGATGATCACCAACTGGACGAAAACGATTTAGATGAATTCTCCGCTAACGCGGTGTGCGCAAAATTACTAGGTCCAACACAATCGGACCCGTTATTCCAACAAATTTCCATAGAGGAGGAACAACCGTGTAGATAGACAGAAACTTCCGCGCTCGCAACTGAAGATATTACTCCCAAGTATGAGGAAATACAGTATCCTCTGCGATCGGAGGATAAGTCTTGACGTGACAAGACTTTTCTTTATCCTCCTTAGAGCTTCCGCGTATGACAGCTTCGTGCGGTTGCCGCGAAAAGGGCGCTAATGTCTTTTCTCTTCAATAAAAAATATTACTCTTTTTTTCCTTTTTTCAAATTGGCTTTTTCCTTTCTTCATTTACAGCCCGCGTTTCACCTGCTTTCCAATTATGCATTCAATGTGTCCCTGTTCTAATTAACTGACACTAAGTCATTGATACAAGTGTGGTTCTTCCACCACGTGTAGAACTCTATATCTAAATACCTTACTGTATTTGGTTCCCAGTGTTTTTGCTGTACTTATTTTCTGAGAACTTATTTTGACATGCATGTACTGTAATGTTCTGGGTGACAAACCCTGCCACTTGTAAACTGATTTGTCCCTTTATATTTAATTTATCTCCTAGGTGGTCTTTCGTTAATTATTGCACATTTATTCGCTGCTTGTGGTACAAATATGCTACAAATCGGATGCCTTCTGTCAAACCATACGTCAAAAACTTGATGAGGGGGTCGTGCTAGCCTTCGGCTTCAATGACGACGGATTAATCATCCGGAAAGCTGAAAACGGACCTCAAATAGTCATCCCTCATGCGTTGAAGGCAAGGTTATTGCTCATACACCATTACGCCAGACTCGGCGGTCGCCCAGGTGCAGGAAACTATACCAGACAATACGCCGTCAGAATGCGCAGTCGATTGCTACGCCACTGCACGTCGCTGTCCAACGTGTACCCTAAATCGCATTAAACTGCTTAATAACGCAACGAAACTTCAACTATTTCCGGCAGAAGCACCACTCTAGTCTGTCACCATCGAAGTCTTGGGTTAACTCATCAAAACCGCACGCGGCAACCAGTATATACTGGTAATATCAGACCGCTTCACGAAGCTAACAAATAACGTACCCATGAAGGGGTTGTCAGCAACCCAAGTGGCTAAACACTCGTCATCGAATGGGTCTTCAACTATGGGGCCCCAAAGAAACGAATCTCCGATAACGGAGGATGCTTCACCGCCAAGTTCTTCCAAGATGTTTGTCAGATTCTGAACATACGCAACGTCTCCACCACTACCTACCGTGCCCAAACGAATGAACAAGTCGAAAGATGCAACCGGACGATGAAGTCCGCGATGCGCAGCTACTTGGGGGATCACTCCAAGGATTGGTACCTCTATACGGGGGCTAACATACGCCTATAATTGCTAATCACATAGTTCAACAGCACTAGCACCGTTTGAACTGGTATTATCACGCCCGCCACCAGCATTTGCGTTGAAAGCAGAATCCTCAAGATCACAAACTCCAAACAAGGCCAGGAACACCGGGAAGACATGGTTGGAAACGGCCCTTCGCAAAACGAAGGGGAGGCTCGACCAGTCACAGGCCCGTTACAAACGTAACTACGACGCCCGACTAAGGCAGTAGACAGAGAAAATCTTACCAGACGACTGGGTATTCTTACGCGTCGAACAACGGGATGAACGGGAACACCGACATAAACTGGCTGCGGTATCTGACGGCCCGTATAATTTTAATGATGTAACAGGAAATACAGTTGTAATCGAACAACCCGACAGGTCTGTTAAGAGAGTTTCACGATCACGTGTAGTCCTGGCACCCGAGCCACGCACTCTAGAGAAGATTCAACAAGCCATACGTCCACAGACGGACCAATAATTGACTCCTAATTCATACCCGACTCTGGAGGAGGACAACAACCGGGAAGAATACAATTCAACAAACATGCCTCAGGACGATGACGAAAACCATAGCGTCCTTAACAACGTCACAACTCCCTCAAAGGAAGGATAGATTGGAAACGACGACCCTAAATCCGAACATGAGAATGAAAGAAGAACCAAAAACATGGAACACGATAACAGCAACCCGGAACAAACCGATGATGAACAGACCGCACCGGGAGAAACAGACCCACACCAGGAGATAGTGAACAACGACCAACAGTTGAAAGAAACAGAAGAATACGTCATCGAACGGATAGTGGACCACGGCATCAACACCGACAAACAGCACCCAAACGAAAAAATTGTAGAGTTAACTTACCGATTCCGGTGATACAGCTTCACATCGGCTGAGGATACCTGGAAACCCATCAGGCACCTCCCGAGGAACAGGTTAGTGAGCTACTGTAAAATGAAGAAAAGTGAGTTGCCGGCCGATATCAACAACTCAATCGCCCGATAGAATCGGCTTAAATAATCTCTAAAGCTGATGACCGGAACTTGGAATATAGAAAAAAACCTGGCAAGGCAATTGGACCTGGATTTCAGTGTTAGTTGGACAGTAGCGCCATCGTGGATGTTACAATGTCATCCACATCGATAATATAGACGTTATTGTTTAGACGCTCAAATGTGAATACACGTGTAATAAAAATACTTTTTGGTCCACGTGTACAAGAAAGTGCGAAATGAATAAAACTCACCGCATGGGGCCAAGATATCAACAACGGTGATAACGCCGGACGAACAAACCATCCGCAAAGGACGCAGACTCCAATCCAACATCACACACCAACCATGGTGCCAAGGAAACTACAATACAACCGACGCCGTCGGGTTGAAAACCACCGAACTTAGTTCCTTCATACTTCCTACCTCCCGGCTTCCAATCCGTACGAAAACAACAACACATACCACCCATGAGGGGGAAGTGGCGACTGTCGTTCGTATTGGTGCTTTTCAACCTAACAGGTACGCTTATCTGGAAATGACAAACTTTACCGCTCCTTCATAGCGCCGAAACAATACACCTCCCGCACAGGAAATCACACATCAATATCAAAACCATTACCTCCCTTGGTAGTCGCCGCATCATTTCAACGTTATCGCCTTCACCCGAACAATCGGAGCCGATACTCCCGAATTTAAAATTTGTAACTACATTTTCAACCAACGAATTTTCATTCGCAAACGACCACAATCCCTATTTATGGATTGGGAAATATGTCAGGCCACATATACGGCCTGATATTATGTTCATTCACCCCCACACCCCGTGTGGGGCAACCAGTCACAACTTCAATTAGTCTGTTGGTACCTTCCGAAATAATTTCATATGCACCCATTCCGAATGCAAATTCCTAGTACCAACCAGGCTCACCGACTCATTTATGAGGGAATGAAGGCTAACACCCTGGGAATTACTATAACAGCCATATGCCGGAGAAATTAACACGAAATACGTGGATAGGCATAACAACATAACCTCAAGCTTAATTAAACACTCTACTAAGTGGATAAACAACACCTTCAAACTCTATACCAGTAGAGGAAATCAAAAAAATAAAAAATCGTTACAAATTTTCAGCGACTTTTCAAGTGGTTGAAACTGCTGACTCTACAAGGTCAGTTAGAAGACCAACACCACTCATGGTGATTTAGTAACAAAATGTATGGACTAACTCCGGTAATGAATGAATTTAAAATGACGGAAAGGATAACAAGACGCGAACTAACGGAAAATCGGTCGACATACCCGAAGTCGCTAGAACAACTTCAAGGATTGGAATGAAGTAATGGTCAACATAACCTTTTTGGAGCAGTCACATGGTGTCTTGCTCTTGAAGAGGGGGTCGTGTGGTGCAATTAAATGTAACACGTCTTAGACATTTTTGAGCTCAAACGTCGTGCCTACAGTGCGCATACCTGATCGTGGACTAATGTCACATCCGGTCAGGGAAACGTGACATTAATGTGACGTTAGGTCACTCTCTACGTCTTTTCCCTCGTTCGAGTAATTGACCCCTCCTCCACATGTTTTTCGATGTCAGTGTACAGTATACACTGACTTTCTGCCCAACATTTACAGTACGATCCTCCACCCGCTGCTTGGGTGGCACGAGGATCCTATCTAAGGGGACTTGGACCTCACATCCATTTTAATCCTAATAAAGACAAGCACCGTTCGAGTCTGAACCTACCCCCGAAACCTACATTTCGTTGTCAATCACGGAGCTCTTTCGGCTACGTAAGTCATCAACCTTGCCGGTGTAAGTCGCGTCCGCATCGCCTTACGACCGACGTACCGGGCCGGCGCCCCTCGACCGCACCCATTCAACGTCAACCTCCCACCGCTTTACGAGCGCGTCATTGGATCATCCGTTGTTCCTCCACCGGTTGATATCCGTTCCAATCCATCCCTCCTCTAAGAGTCTATTCTGTTTAAACGGGGTAAAAACCTCCGCGGCTCACGCGACTCACGCCGTCTGATCTATTCAGCGGCACGATACATTCGCCTAATCACAATCAATAACGATTCAACCATTACATCCCCTACTACTAGTGGAATGCAACTCCTTAGCCGAGTTACTTGGACAGAAGGGCATCCGAAAACCCTTTAGTTACCACTGAATCCATCTTCTGGAGTTCATTGAACTAAAATAACAAGCCCCCAAATCTGAGGGCCATTTCTATACCCTCCTTGGTCTTTCGTACTTCGATCAGGTTATCTGTAAAGTATGCTGTAATTATTCTTATTAATTGGGTTTCTGGTAGTGTGGGCGTCAGTTTTGTATAATTTTTAGCCCTTCTTCATTGTATACAGTTTTATTCAGGTAGGAGGAAAACATGTAGAAGATTGAGAAGAGGCAGCTCATTTTGCCTCGTTTTCTGATTTAGAGTTTTCCTCGTATTTTTCCTGTATTGATCCGGCCACTATTTATTCACACGCCAACGGATCTTGGAGTGCAAGGTCGCGTTAATACTGATCAAATTCATTGCAAGCTTGTTTGGTTACTGTTATGTTCTTGGGGTTTAGGGTAGATTTTGACAGCTTGTGCCGTTCCAAAAACATTTCTGCTGATTCCTGTATGGTTTGGAATGGTTTGGGATGTGGAATGTATTGTGGTTCCCGTGTTCATATTCTTGTGTGTGAGTCGGAGGATCTGTCAAGTAGTAAATCAGAAGGATTTGTATTGTTGCACAACCTTAAATTTTTGAAAAGAAAAACGAAAAGGTACAGCTACTGTGAAAACGGCTGACTGTTTTTCGCAGTTGGTGTGGTGGTTCCGGTCGTATTGGCAGAAGTCTGACGTTCTCGATTCGGTTGAGTGGTTCTGTGGGTTCGGTAGTGACCTGTGTGATGTTGGTGGCGTGCTTATAGGTAAGGCTTGAACAGATGATTTGTATTCACATTGTTTGCTTTTTCTTTGTATTGAACTAGTTACTTTATTTACGATCGTGTGGGCGCAAGATCTTGGTGACGGAGTAAATGCGTCAGTTGCGGTCATCGTCCGGGATTATGTACCGGCGGTGGATGCTAGGACACGTGTCTTAGTGTCTGGTCACTGGCGTGTTGGTCAAGTAAGCAGGAGGGTGTGAATGAGATGAAGAAATGTCCGAGAAGTGCGTTGTGATAGACACTGACACTCCCCTATTCTCGGACATTTCTGTGGCGAAGTTGTGGGATCGGTGGGTGGGGGGCAGATCATACACAGTTTTGCGAGTTCCTTATGTCGCGTGGGTCCGAGAGAGTTCGTAAGTATGTCTGATATGTTCAGTTCGGTTCGTATGTGCTGAATACTAATGTTCCCATTTCGATGATGTTCGGATAGGTGGTGCGTCTTGATGTCTATTAGTCGTCTTCTCCTTGTGGGTGCCAGTTTTTTCAGATAGCTACGACCGATGCATTGTTGGTGTGGAATAAAGAGGGGAGAGGGAGGGGCGGATTTCTGTGATTGATCGCTGGAGCCAACGTGTAACTTGACAGGCTTGTGACGAAGCATAGAATTCCGCCTCACACGTAGAAAGGGCTATTATTGGTTGCTTTTTTGAAATTCATGGCATTGGAGAACAGAAGAAGGTGTGGGTCGCTCCAGTTCTTGACTTCCGATAGGCGTCCGTTGCCCAATATGCATCGGCGTACGTTTGGAGTAGATGAACAGTAGTTGGTTTTCGGAATAGTATGCCGTGGGTCATTGTGCCGCGAAGATATTGAAGGACGTACTTGGCAAGGTCAGCGTGCACAGTTAATGGATTTTGTGCGTAGGAGGCGATCTTTGATGCTGCGAACGGAATGTCCAATCTGGTGCTGTCAGCGAGGTATCGCAGATCACCGACGAGCTCTAGATAACGTTCCCTGGATTGTGGGCCTAGCGGTTGCGCGGATTGAGATTCGTAGTCTGGCTTCGATGGTTGCGGGGTTTTCTTGGGGCTTGCGTGGAGCATTTTATGTTTTGGGAGTATTGTGTCTATTTGATGCCGTTGTGACACATGTAATGAGCCGTCTGATATGTGGGACAGATTCCATCCGAGGAAAGTTGCGGGGTGATCCATTCGTTTCACTTTATATTTGGTTGATAGTGCGATGTAGAAGTTGTCAATGAGTTCCTGGTCGGAGGAGGCTGCAAAAAAGTCGTCTGTGCTGATGACGATGAGTAGAAGTTTTTTGTTGAATTTTTTGATTACAAGGCATGGATCTGCTAACGCTGTTGTGTATTTGTGGATCCTGTGGAAGGTTTTCAATGCATCGCTATAGATGTAGGACCCTCCGACAGTTCCATATAGGTTTTTCATCAGTAGCCCCACTTCCATGCCCATGTGTTTCAGTTCTCCGTCGAAACGTTTTGGTTGGCGAACATAGATCGGGTAGTTCATGTCGACGCTTTCGTGCGTGAATGAGCTAACGATATCTAACTGCTCGGTTACCAGTCCAAGTTGGGCGACTAAAGCAAAGACAAGTCGGATGGTGTCTTTTTCTGCTGAGAACTCTGCAGTCTTTTCGAGGTCGAATTGAACGTGTGGTATCATGCGGTCTCCACGGATGGCACAACGAGCTTTACGTTTCAAAATGTCACCTCCGCCTTTGCGCTTGTATTTGTAAGCGATTGCGGCTGGTATTGGCTTGGTGTTTGTTGGTATTTCAGACGTTGGTAACCATTTAATGATGTTGTAATTGTCAAGCTTGTCAAGTTCCCTGTTGTGGGCAATCCACCAATCATCGCAGTTAGGTTACTTGTGCGCTTTTCTTGTAGACAGTGGGTCCAGATTGGAGGAAGTAATTGTTAATGGTGGTGATTGGGAAATGAGTGTTCTCTTCCGAATTTTAGATGAGATTTTATTTTTTTTGTACTGTTGTGCAACGTGTTGCAATATGGTTGTAACGATGGGTATGTCTCTGGGGCGTAGGGATGAAAGTCACATTCTTTAATGTTGGCATATTGATTTCGGCGCAAGTTGAGGACAGTTATTCTGTCCATTGACGATGGGGATACGTATCGGGCTACTTCAGAACTGGGAGCAAGTTTTGTTGTTTGCGTAGTTGTGCGTACAGCGTATGTTCCGTATTGTCCGAAGCTGAATGTTAGCTTCACATCTGTTTGGGTACCAGTGTAGCGGTGGAATGGTGATTTTCCTATTTTGGAGTGAGCTAAGACTTTGTACTTAAAGATGACGTCGGTGATCGCATCTTTCCAGTATTTGGATGGCATTTGCAAGTGGCTAAGAGCTGATCTCGCCGCGCTGAGGATGGTATAGTTTGATCGTTCTATGAGGGATTTTTCCTGTGGCTGGTGACCTGTTTTGTTTGTCTTTGTTATTCCTATCGCTCTATATATGTCCTTTAATTTATGTGTTGTGAATTCTGGGGCACAATTTCTGTGTAGAAAGCGAGGGTATTGTTGAAAGCGATTTGCCACGTTGAATATATGTTCGGTAAATGGCAATGTCACATCCGATTTTCGAGCGATAAAAATATGGGAAGATGAAGCGGCTGTTCGCATCCATTATTTTTAGTAGGTATTTGTTTCCTTTGGCTGATTCTACTTCCATCGGACCACAGGCGTCCGTGGATAGATATTCACCAGCGGTAATGTAGTCAGAAATGTCTGATTTTATGTTCTTTATGTGGGGTTGATTTCTTGCTTTTCCTTCTGCACATTCTCTGCAGGTTATGTCTATTTTTCTAAATTCTGACGGCGGGGGCATTGTGGGAAGTGGTGCAAATCTGGTTGTGCGCTCCAGAGACGATGTGAGTGCGTAATTGAGTTTTATTTTCCATGAATGAGTTGTTGTCGTGCGTTTGTCTTTCTCGACATGGAAAACGGATGATGTTGGTTTTGGTAACAAGCGTGTGGAAGCGCCGATGTAGTTTTATTGATGTTGGGGTCTAGGCGCGCTTGTTTGTGGGGGTCGTCCATATGTAGCCATAGATCTAGGCTGATTGGTCGGTTGGGGTGCAGATGGAGATAGTGATTGGCTAACTGTCGAAAATTTTACAAGGATGAATTTTTTTGGTTTTTCTTTATTATTTCAAATTGAGAAATATCGTATGATATTCGCATTAGGTGGGGGTGAATGAGATTGAGACTCTGATCTTACGGGGACGGGTTGTGTGGTTTCTTTTTGTATGGCGCTAATTGTCGGTGGATGTGCGTTTCTTATGTCTCTAGCTTGTCTAGCATCTACTCTTTGTTGGCGGGCTTCTGATAGTTGACTTTTTTCAAGTGTGGTGAGTATCGTTGCTTTCCTGGGTCCCATAACCTGTAGTGAACTAGTTACTTTATTTACGATCGTGTGGGCGCAAGAGCTTGACGATGGAGGAAATGCGTCAGTTGCTGTCACCGTCCGGGCTTATGCACCGGCGGTGGATGCTAGGACACGTGGCTTAGTGTCTAGGTACTGACATGCTTTTGTGCGTGTTACCCCATTTCTAGTCCTCATGCGTGTGTTCCTTGCCACTTGCTACAAAGGTTCTTTTCGTCAATCAAAATAATTTTGAAATTATTTCTAATGGATTCGATATTATGAACACGTGTACAACATTGACATGTCGATCAAACATTAAATCCCAACATTTTTGGGATCAAGTCTAGATCCCTGTAGAAACGGATTTCGACAACCCTGCTAAAAGTCTAAAACACACCACCAAATCGTATATAACCGCAAGATGTTCAACACCTCTAACGTCGGTCTCATCGCCTTTACGAACGCGTCTCCACTACTCCTCACCTCATCAAAACTGCCAAATCAATGTATCTCTCGTCGTCGTCCCCACTATGTCACGCGTCTCACCCTTGACTCCCCCGTCACTCCCTCCACAATACCCCCACCACCGTTGACATCTCCATCCTCATCTTCACCGTTCAAACCGCCTCCGCGAATTGCCAAAGTTTCCCGAACCACAAACGAAACGTCCGTCTCTGTCTCCGTCAATCTAGATGGCACTGGCAAGTGTGACGTTAACACAGGTATCCCATTTTTAGATCATATGCTAGCTCAGCTTTGTTCGCACGGCCTTCTTGACCTTGAAATACGCGCTGAAGGAGACCTGTGGATCGACGACCATCATACAAATGAGGATATTGGTATCACTCTTGGTTTAGCGTTATCACAGGCCATTGGTTCTAAAAAAGGCATTCGTCGCTTCGGTCACTTTGTTGCACCACTTGATGAAAGCCTCATTGAAGTCGTTCTTGACTTTTCAGGAAGAGCCCATTGTGCCTACGGACTGGATATTCCGACACAACGAGTCGGAACTTATGATACACAACTTGTTCGGGAGTTTTATCATGCTGTTGCCGATAATGCGAAGATTACGATGCATGTCGTTCAACGTTCAGGTGTTAACAGTCATCATATCATAGAAGCAAGCTTTAAGGCATTTGCAAGGGCATTACGAATGGCTCTTGAGTACGACCCTCGTAGACTAGATTCTGTCCCAAGCTCTAAGGGAGTGCTAACAGAAGATAACGCAGTACAAAATCCTTAAAAACGAACTCTCACACAAACGAATTTACGATATTGGCTCAACTATTTGGGGGGTTATGCTGTCTTTATTTTGTAATAAAAAGTTAGTCGTCGCTGTTGCACATCCCTTCTTCACACCATGGGCCTATTTATCAACACGCAAATTGAATATAAACATAAAATTCTAATCTTTTCCTTGCATTTATCTTGATTCTTTTTGATCGGATTGAGTGAAATGTCGTCCGTTTTGCAAGAGCCATTCGATGACTTGCGTAGAATGCGAAGCCGTCATTTCATGTTTTCCCTTGAGAACACGGTCAATTTGAACGAGTGACCGTCTCAAATTATGTTGATCCCATAATTGTGTCATCGACGAATTCGTTGCCGTCGCTGCGCGTACTGCACATTCAATATTTTGATTACATCTTGGGAGGCAGTCGAAAATTGCGGCAGACTCCTCTTCTGAAATCAATGGCTCATGCTCATGAATAGACCTCACCGTCCAAGGCTCAACATGCAATGGTAAATCTGCGACGAGTGGTACTCGCTTATCCAACAATGCAACCCTTGCTGATGTGACTGCACGCGGTGATGCATAATAGCGATCCGCATGCAAATGAACGAAAATTGTATTGGGAAATGATGAAGCCGATGCATTACGAATGGCACGTAAATTTCCAGAAGATAGATAAAGAGCCTGTGAAGCTAAGGAAGGAATGATTGGTGGTCGTGCTGCTGAAAGTACGGAGAGAAATGAAGCACCTGAAGAAACAGCGACGGCATAGAATGGGGCACCGTGAGCAATGCCTTGTGAAATAGACCATTGGCGAAGTGCGAGACGAACTCGAGCAACATCATAATTCTTAGAAGCTGGGTGACGCGTACTCCAGCATTTTGTGATACGGTTGGAAGATGTAATGGCGAGGATGGCTAGACGATGGCGCAGCAACTGTGAAGTTAGACGACGATGCTCGGGTAGCGTGAACCAGTCTGACGCTGATTGGCGACATGAATGAAATAGAAGAACGACACCAGCTAATTGATTTGAAGAAAATGGAATATGGTATGCGACAGAAATACCTGCGATGTTGGATGTTTTAAAAGCGTGAGAGAGATTTGGAAATGGCGTTGAAACAATAGATTTAGAAGAGAAGATTGAATGTAACCAGGAGAAAACTGAGTAATGATAAGGGGAATCTAGGTTATTTGACGTGGTGGTGACAGTGGAGGATTGACGAAGGAACCGAAGAAATGGGCTAACGCCATCCCATGCCAAATAATTGGGGCGAGAGCTAGAAGAAGAAATCGACGGGAATGGAGACGTATTGGTTACCAAGTAAACAACAATGAACAAGAGCATGACAATGACTGAAGTAACGGCGCCAGTGGCCAGTAACCGAGACGCCATGATGAAAAGACGAGTGCACCTAGTTCAGGTTTGCAGTAACTACGTCAGTGGCGCGAAGACAGATATCGAAGACACAGCTTTAGGGTAACGATGGTGGGAGGATTAGGAAGGACTAAACATTGGACATTGGACATATTTGGTAACGTTGTAATTCGGATCGTGTCATCCATTCATTCTGTATAGACGCAAGTCACTTTCTTACTTTTGTTCATCTTCTGAATTTCAAGAGTTCGCTCATGACTGTTGAGACGGCTTATTTAAATGAAAATTTAACATCAACGTCATCAATAAAAAGATGTTGTTTCTAATTGAGAATCCATGAGTCGTGAAACTTTTCATTGTTTTACATTCTCACAAAGATGTAAGAAAGTTTCTGAACAATTTAAAAACTGTCTACTTCCATTCTCCAAAATCCTAGGGTTAAAAAGTTTCTCTACCGCGCTTCATGGCGGTAGAATACCAACGGCGGTGGCTTCATTCATCAATTTACAGAGACGTCCTGTCGTGGCAGACGGGCTGCTCGCATCCGCTACAGCATCTGCCTTGTAAACGACCGCCGCCTTCCTCAGCAACGGACGTACAAACAAAAGCGAAATTTGATGATGCTGCTGATGTTATGAAATTTTGAATTTTTTTGATCAGCCGATGGCGCGGCGTGATGGTTACCAGACATTTCCATAGGACATGGGAAATGATCTGAGGAATGGGTTGTACGTTAGTCAAGTAGTTCGAAATGCATGGAAACATTTAGGATGACAAACTGGGGGATGAACAAAAAGTTTCAACTTGACTAACATCATCAACATATGCAATTACTGGTTGTCTGCATGTGAGAAGTAAAATGCGGATAAGTACCTGCAATCAAAAGCCTGTGAATGTCGAAAGGGGTGATAAATGAACTGAGTTCGCTGAACATATATTGCGAAAGAGATTTTAAAATATGAGAATTTGAAGCTGAACTATAATGACATACAAAAGCGGAAAAATTGAAACATTGAAAAGCAAAGAGTTTTGGGTGATTTAACTTGCATGTGGCTGTTGATAACAACGAATTATTGGGCAAAGTAGGGGGAGAG
>JAULBU010029387.1:0-16966 GCA_032358235.1 Odonthalia washingtoniensis
TGCTAGCCCCCTCCAAACGGCGCCACTGCACGTGTAAAGTACGCGATCGTCCAAATCCCCGCCCTCGTTTTCACGACGGCGTCTACAGTCCACCGTCGTGTTGGGTTTTGTTCTCCAGCTCTTGCACCCCCTTTTCGACCCTTGTACCTACTGCACCCGAGCTACTCTGAGGGGGGTACTACATTTCTTTCAAGAAAGAACTTCGAATCTTGATTTTGTTGAGTTGTAAAAGATGTACGGTTACATCATTGTAACCATTTCAAGAAAAGCAAGATGTGAAATCCGTGGTGACATGATGAAACCACGGATCCACTACAATCCTGACTAAAATAGTACTTTTGACTCTAAAAGACGTCATCCCGGTTTATATGCTCGCACGCTCGCAAACAAAAAAAACCCAATTCGCCAGTTCAACATCTCATCTTTATATACCAATTACATGTATTATCCAAACCATACCGTGTATGTCAATCAACTCCGTCTATCAAATGACTCATTTTCTCATGCGGAATGCGAATACATTATATTGCGCATGAACCTATACGGTTTTAAACCAGCAAGTAATATCTATTTGACTAAATTACACTCGCATCTCACATCTTATAACTATGTTCAGTCCCAAGTGGAACTATGCGTATATTACAAATCAGTCACTAATGGAATCATTATCATTTTTGTGACCATTTATGACTTTCTCGTCATTGCACCATCCCAGCACGACATTGACAAATTCTATTCTCACCTTTCCCGAAAATGCACAGTCAAGAACGTAGAGCGACCGTCGTCATTTCTAGGATGATCAATAACATATCACCCTAATGGTAATATCATACTTTCCCAGACCTTTCCCATAGCCAAAGTTGTAGAACAACTTAACCTCCACGATTTAAATCCTCTTAAGACAGCAATGCCCCACAAATCTACCCTAGATGATTAATTACAGTACTAGAAATTGAACGCCAAAGAAAAATAACTCTACATGAGTGCACTGGGTGACAATCTTTATCTCGCAGAAAGAACCCGATTCGATATTGCCTTCGCCACTGGTCGCATAGCCGGGTTTATATCCAATCCGACAAAAATACATTTGTATTTACTCCAATGTGTGTGAGATATATCAATGGCACATCACAGACTTGACTTACCATTCGCAGGGATGATGACCGCCTACTAAAATTCTACTCAGACTCAGACTACGCTAAGTCTTCTGACCGCCACTCCACCTCTGCCGCTATTTTCACGTTCTTCGGGACGCAGATACACTGTAAATCCAAGAAACAAGCTACTGTAGCGCTTAGAACATGGAAGGATGAGTATGTAGCAGTCGGGCAAGCACTACATGACGCCATTTGGATGAGAAGATTCAAATCAGAACTCACTGATTCTCCACTGCGGCCAACAGCGTTCTTTGTCAATAACAATTATGTCACTGCCATTACCAGACATACCGGAAAACAAAAAGAAGGAAATACATTGATGTCAAACATCACCACCTTCATCACCACCTCAAAACAAGAACAATCAGCCTTACAATAATTCCAACCTCAGACAATTTGGCTGATCTGCCAACTAAGCCATTACCTCCTACTCGACACAAGTATCTCATCCAAGCCTCCCAAGTACCGTAACCCAGTTCTCATGAAAATATCCATGGCCTCAAGCACGGGAGAATGTAAGACCTTCTTTCTTATTTTTCTTGAGGTCCAATGCATCCTTATTCAAAAATTTTAATATATTTTCCTTTCACTAGGGAGTTTTTTATAAGTTGAAATGGCTAAATGAGTAATGGCACTGGTGCCTTCATAGTTTTGTAGACCACAATGCAGAATTTTGTCATTTTTATTTTTCAAAATTGGTCTAAATCGTCGATTTTTAGTCATGTCTATATCAGTAATAATTTATGTGAAAGTAATTTCATAAAAGCTATGAAGATTTTATTTGGGCGAATAAACAATCTGGGATCTTCTGTACAGCGCCAGACGGTGCCGTCCACTTGCCGCAACCAAAAATTAAAAATGTTAACCTTGCAGAACTTTATTTTCGTAGAGAACATTGGATAATAGAATTTCACTCCCCACCACCTTCCGCCGCCAAAAACATGAAAGAAACCAGTCCATTTTTCTTCTTTATGGTATGTTATGAACATGATACAGGACACCCAAATCCATGTTTAGTATCATGCCTTGTCTCATTATTCGCCTCTTTCTTCTTAATAGTTCTTCTGACTTTTCCTATTGAAAAGTCGGTTTGCCTCATATTTCACATTGTGTATGGTTTTGAAATTAGGAACGGGATCTCAGCCAAACAATTCGATACACTTTATTAACAATTATGCATGTTAAGGAGGTGAAAAGCCCTGAAAAATCTATCCGTTACTGTATCATCATGTTCCCTTGGCGGTTACAAATCTCGGAGATGAAATTACGAATGTAGTCAAATTTCGTCTTATCCAAAATGAAAATTTCAGAATTGACTAAAACTTTTGATTAAAACTTTTGTCATTTTTCTATGTCATTTTTGTAGTCATTTCACTTATCCAAAACTCTCTAATCTCTACTTCTATTTTTATTTAGAGTTGTTTATTGTTTATTTTTCTCTCCTTTCGGTGAGACGTTCTCTCTTTTTCTACACGTACCACATACAATAATATTATTATTATCGTATGTGGTATATTATGTGCCACAGTTGTAAGAATAAGAGAGTCTATTTTCCTCTTGTTAACATTAACGTCTAGGTCATACGTATCATCAATATGTTAATACATGAATGGGATAGTGATTAACATTATACACTATGTATTGACAGCTGTAGTACACGTATTTTACCAAATCACTGTTTACACTGATCTCACCGTCGTACTGTGGTATACTGTATACATCGAAAGTCTCTTCTGTTCCTTTAAATATCAATGAGTTTGCTACTTTCCGTACATATTAATACTCGTTCGTGATCCAAGAGATGAACTCGAAGTAAAACACATCCTATCCAATTGTCTTGATTGTTTACTACCCGTTTAACCTTGCGGTTATTTATTTCACCAATTGATGAAGAGTCTGTCGACCACAAGGCGATACTAGCAAGTTATTAAGAGACTGATTGACGATCTACATGGTTTACTACCGACTGAGTAAAACAACAAAAAAAGAAGGGGAAATAGAACTTTAGGAAGAAATACCTAACTAATTATTTTGATTACTAAGCATCAAAGGAATGAAATCTATCCCGGTGTGTTTGAACACCTGAGAATCTCTATCAAAGTGACTAGAAAGTCGAACTTGATTAAGTGTGGAATAAAAGGAGCACTGGCAAATCTGGAGAACTGCACAGCGTCGTGTCTACGCGAGTTAAAACTCTTCGAGTTAGGACAAGACTTCAACTTGTGGTTGATTCAATTCTACAACTAAATGGTAGAAAATGATCACCACCATTACTTCCCATGTAGAAAAAGACGAAAGATTATACAAATAGTGTTGCATAGGAACGTAGAGAACAATTACTATTAGAATCTGAAAGTAAAAAAATGGCTACCATAGCCAAATTTAAAAAAGAGGCGACATTAGCACAAGCTACCTTGGATAGGTGTCTGACAACCGAAACGGTTCAGACACTGACTGCAATGGACGACGGTGATCAGCTGAACGTACTGTGAGGCTCACTCATTACACAATTCCAGGCAGTTGACTAACATACATTAAGAGAGGTACAGACGCAACTGATCACCATGCGGATGAAAAATACAGAAATCCTCATTTCTTATAGAGGGATAGCACAAGGTTTGATGAATCGACTAGGTGGAACGTCGTTTGAGGTCACTGAAGCGCAGATCTGGGGGATATTGACAAAAGCTCTCCTCTAGGTGTACAAAGTTCTGGTAAGATTAATCAGCATAGCATGCGACGGATGGTCGTATGCAAAAATGATGATCAAATTACAAGAATTAACCATCGAGGATATTGGAGACCCAACTGTACCACTTGAAAGGCAACGGAAGGTTGGTCAATCGTCAACCGCATTAAACATAAATGAACCTAGAATCGATGAAAAGTCAAAGTTCAAGCCCATATTTAGGGGGAAATGACACTGGTGTTTGAAATCGGTACATAAAAGAATAGATTTCCAATCAAGATTAGCGGGGAAACCAAAACGAGTAGAGAAGCCAACAGGTGGCGACTCGAGAGTGAATATGATAAAGTAGAAGACTGATGAAGACTTCACATTCATGCTACGGAGTAATTATCTCAAAACAGGAACGGGAATTAGATCATCAACTCCGGAGCATCACATCATTATGCAAAAACTGGTTTAGATCTCGATAACTCCACAAATGCAGAAGGAGAGCTAATGACTGCCGGATCTGAGAATCTTACAAATTAAGAAGAAGGGGGAACATGCCAAGTACGGCATGGTAAAAGTTGTCCCAAAAATTGGGAAGAATCTAGTGTCAATTGGACAGTCAACTCAGGATCCGGATGTCAGTGTAAAATTTTCAGGATCAACATGTACGTTCTACAAAGGAGACCGCGTGATTACAAGATGAACCCGTGACATGGACAACCTCTAAAGAAATGGGCATAAGGATGGTTACGGGTTGATTATTGCTAAATATAACAGTGAATTTAATAAAGTCAAAGATGACAAAGATGAACAGAGCAGTTCATGCGATGATAATGATCCCCAAGAGACGTAGGTGTGATAAATAAGGGTTGATAAGAGAGCATCTTGCTCAAATAGGGGTAAATGTGGTGCGAAAAGAGGGCACTTAATAACAGTACGAAAAGAAGGGAATCTTTATAAAAAGAAAGGATAACATATGGTAACGTGATAAAGTTACGGAACTTATAAGTTACGTAACGGGGAAAATGTGGTACGAAAAGAGAGGAAATAGAACATTTTAAAGGAAGAAGAAGTACATCCGCGTAACAGAAAAGAGGGCATGTTGAAACATTAATTCGTTCATATGCAAGATTTTTCCACTCCTTTGACACACACTATGGCTTGTAGGGGATGATGACCAAGAACACTATGATGATTACCATACTTTAAATCACTTTATAGATTTGCATAATAGACTCGGGTATCTATCCAATAGTGGCGTCTACCACCTAGCCTGATTGTGAAAATTAAAAATTGGTAAAATTGATATCCAGAAGATGTTAAAATGTATAAGTTGAGAACTACCAGACCAAGAGAATTGGTTTATTCAGACACCCTCGGCCCTTTCTCAGTTCCCGATGTGAACGGAGACTCTTATTTCCAATCGTTTATTGATTACTTTACAAGATTAACAGTTACATTCTTAATGAAAGACAAAAATCAAACATTATCAAATGTCGAACGGTATGTGGCATGGATGAATAATAGAGTTTATAGCATAGCAACATTAAGAACAGCCGAAGGAACTGAATATTCCTCGAAATACAATTGCCGAGTTTCTGCGATTGAATGTAATTACACATTTGTTGTCAGGTCGTGCTGCGCACGCACAACTACATGTTGCTTAAAAGATGAACAGGACACTAACTTAAATGGCACGAACAATGCTATTTCACGCAGAGCTTCCGAAGTGCTATTGAGGGTATGCCATAAAGTATGCGACCACCATTCGAAACAAATGTACGATGTTTACATTTAATAATCAAGAAACTCCATTTAAACAATTTTTCAATATAGAGGGAGACTTAAAGCTATTTAAATCTTTCGCCTGTACTGCAATGGTATATATACCACTTCAAAATAGAACAAAGCTGGACAAAACTGCAAACAAAGGGATATTAGTAGGTATAGATGAGGTCTCATAGTACAATAGAGTAAACTGTCCAGCAGATAGTAAGATGATGCTTACAAGAGATGTCACGTTTCTTGAGGAACCGGATAATTTCCTAATGAAATACAGCACTGACACACCTTCTGAAACCAAGGGAGCAGATGTAAATGGAATCATCGGAGTGAATAGTGTTATAACACGGGGAAGAAGCAAACCCCGGAAACAAAAAAAGAAAGAAGAGAAAGTACACGAAATAGAGAAACTATCAACAGAACCCAATCCAATGCTTGAAAAAGTAGATCCAAAACGAAGAGGAAGACCAATTGGTTCGAAGAACAATCCAAGGGTCACAAATAAAATAAAAAACTGGTACAACCGGTTAAACCCAAGAGGGGCCAGAACCAGAAGTCCCAAAACAGTCTGATGTAGATCCGAAGATGAAAAAAGGACCCGGGGTTGCTGATGGGAGGGATAAGCTGGAACAGAAGTAGAATAAACAACAAGTACAAGCATTAAATGAGGTTCTGAAACCTCAGCAGGAGGAATTAACAATTAAAAATGATACAAGATATTATTTATGGGTTATGGTGTATTGTATATATATTTATGTATATATGTGTGATGATGTCCACAGTATTGTGCTGGTTTATATAATATTTGATTCATGGTTATATTAAAGTAATGTGATGCATAGGTTGATATGGGGGTATGTTTTGTATATTGTGGTATGACTGGATAGTATGTGTTATGTTTTATGTATAGATGATTTGATTAATATGTGAGAATGTGTGCAAGTATTGCTGTATTATTTGTCGGATATGGTATATTGTATGTATATGTGGATGGTGATGTATACAGTATTTAGAGGGTTGATATGATAAGTGATTTATGGTTCTGTTTCATTGACGTGATTTCTATTTCGATATGGGAATGTGAGGTATATATTGTTGTACTATATGCGGTATGTTTTCTGTATATATGATAATTTAATCAGTATTATAAAGCTTGAGTTGTTGTATTAATTAATTGTCGGAAGTATGTATGAGTAGTAGTAAGTGCCCATAACCTATGATGTGACAAGAACGGTGAAGAGAGTGAGTAAGTCTCAAGTCTCTCTTCATCAGATTCGGATGCTTTTAATACTGTTCAAGGGGTGAAAAGATACGAACGTGTAACGTGTCAGTCTAGTCTGTTCTTATTGACTTGGACTGACAAGTAGAAAGTCTCACAATGGTTTTACTAAAAAACTTGACTCTCAAATAATGGAAAAAGGCACGGATTTACACGTACATCCGTGCGTTTTTTCATGTTCTAGAAGTTTCTTCCCCTGATCTCACCCGACCTGACGTTACCGATATGTGCACCTGTTCCATGCAGCCTCCGTTTCGGTACACGTTCCGCCACCCTATATGTGCATAAAACATTTTACATGTCAGGAATGTCCCAACAATACGTGTGTCCAGAGACGTGCTATTTCCCGTATGTATTCTCTCACAAACATACCCATGTAACCCAACTCCCCTGCTTTCCATCTTGCTCCGTTACATCACTATATACCCCAAAAAAACCGGTAACCCCTTCCGAGCCAATCAGCATGCAGTACGGCCCAAATAACAACCTAAGTAGAAAAGTGTCATAGTAATTAGCGCCGTGTACGACATTTCCTGTCTTAACCCTTTAAGGACGGCGAGCAAATTGGCGTATAAGCTTGTTAAATTTCATTAATACTGAGCACACATTTGTCAATTTTTTTGGTGTAGGACAGTCAATCCAAAAGTGACGAATGAAATCTCCTTATAATACAGTGTATTGTTAGTTGGGCTCACCGCTCCTTTGATGAAATCGGGCAGTGATTGGCTGAAATAATAATATTTGTTTTGTCACACCAATAGAAATGTGTTAATTACGAAAAATTAATACAGTGACGCGATGTTTTTCAAATTTATTATTTCCGATCGCAGTGAAACTGAATGGTCCCCATTTCTACAAACGTTACGAAAAGCATTGGAAAAAACGACTTGTTTTTAGTTCTAGCATAAAAAAATCTTTTTACATCAAAATGGCCTCTAATCTCAACCGTCCGTCGGATTGGTTCACTACTCCTTTCTTCCGGTGTGACTCATCAAATCCGACAATTACGCGAAAATATTTTCAAGCTCTATTAGAATAATCTTCTACCTATATGCGCAAGCATAACCAAAGACACAAATCGCAACATTATAAAAGTAAGAAAATTGCGTTCTAAAGTAATACACAGGGAATACAAAACTTAAAAAGAAGGTAAGCATTACCTTTCATTTACAAGTGCAGTCAAGTACCGCCACGTGATAAAAGAACGTACGAACTAAACGAAACAAATCAAGTAAAATCTACATTTTAATAGTAACAAAAAAATATGTCGGAACCTGCAGACGAGAAATGTAACTTTGAGAATGTATGTGAATGGTTGGACGACGATGAAGCCGACGACGATGATGATTATCAATTTGAAATTGCTGATATTGAGGTAAGTGAGCAGACACGTCTCAATACAATCGTCGAGTACATACGGCGATGGTTGGAGAGAACAAAATTGCATGTTCTACAAAAAACTGCGGCTACAAATGTTTACAAAGGTCATAAGGAATTAGGGTTATTCTACATGTTTCTTCACAGATCATTTTTCGAATGTGTCCGCCAATGGACAAATGGCAATATGGACAGAAGATCAAGGCAGTTGAATCAAGTGAAGTAACGAAGGAAGAATTATCTGCATATGTGGAATAGAGATTGGAGCCTCACTTTCTAGAATGAATGATTTAAAGGACTACTGGTCAAATAAAGTGTTCTACGGACAGAATGATTTTAGAAAAGTTATAAGCCGCGAAAGGATCTTGAAAAGTCGGGCAATTTTGCAACTTTATCCAAGGTACGCGCAATAGGAAGCTGTGGTAGACCCTTTATGACATCCACGTGCAATGCAAGAACATTTCTTAAAAACTTCTGCTTCTGTTGCAGTTCCGATTGGGGTTAGTGCACTCGATGAAAAAACGATGCGGTGCAAGGCGAAAACGTCGGCGAGGAGCTACATGAAATCGAAGCCTGTGAAATTCGGCATTCGATATTACCTTATTGTAGAGTGGGATGTACCGTACTTTCACTCTATGTGGGACAATAACTCCGGAAATAAATCCGGAGTACCACCGTCTATTGAATACTGCACATTATTTCGTGAGCTTTGCGGGGTTTATGATAGAAAGATGGATCATAATTTTGGTAAAAAAGGAAATCCGCTTTGGTGCCTTCAAATGGCGTAACAAACGAAGGTGTATCCTACGGCATGTGTATGCTTATACGTGACGGATAACTTTTATACCCGTCACGTATTTTCGAAACAACTTTTAATATTAACGGATGGAGAAGCACGAATGTGGGGGACAATTAGGTTGAACAATGTGGACGGAATTAATAGACCGTCTGTTAAGAAAGCAATTGGAAAATTGCAACATTCGGAGAGGGGATCATGGTTATTAGTAGAAGTACTCGACAAATGGGTTGGGATAGAAACTGAAAATAATCGAGCACTAAATTGCGGTTATGTCGTGTTTAAAGACAGAAAAGTAGTAACTTTCTACACAAATGAATTGGCTGATACACCATGAATGGATGTGGAGGGTTTATCAAATCATACTGTAAAATTGGTACATGGACTGGCTCCACTTCAGCACTGGCTAGGTACAGAAGCAATAACAGTAACAACATTACAGGTCCCAAGCTGCATCGTTGAATATAATATTTTCATGAATTCGGTTGACCATTTTGATCAATTTCGGTCAACCAATTCAATCATGAGAAGAGAAAGAAGAGTCCCTATGTCAATATTTACATATCTTTTAGATGCATCATTGCAAAATGCATATACGTTATTACAAATTATTGTGATTCCGGGGGAAATAAATTATTCTGTGCGGGAATTTAAAAGGAGCGTTGCAATGCAACTAGTTCAGCCGTTTCTCGATTTGAATATTCTGCGTTATTATTTATCAAACGAAATAAATATAAAAATACATTTGGAACAGATGCAAGAATCAAATTTAGATACAAGTTCAAATAATTTAGAAAATCATTTTTTGCTGGAAAATACGAACATGAGAAGCACACCATGTATCCTTTGCAAATTATTTAATTGTCCTTCAAATAAAAAGTGGGCAACAAATGGTTGTGCACAGGGTTGTACAGTGTTTCACGTTAATTGTTTTGTCTTTTATCATCACAGAAAGTAGATCAAAGAAAAAAAAATATTCAAACTATTTTAGAACATGTTCGGTCTAGCATTACGAAGGGTGAAAATTGCAAGAGAATTGTAAAATGTGTTACAAATCTTGAACAATCAAAATTACCATGGTCAACGTAATTAAAAACATAACATGCTCTACATTACAAAATTAATTCATATAACTTTACTTGATATGTATTACCGTATATTGTTGTAAAAAAAATGAGAAAACTATTGAATTAAATGAATAACTTCTTTTGTCATTCATATCATATGTTTAAATATTTTTTTGTAAATACTACACAGTTTTCCAATTTGAAAATATTGATAATAATTTTCTTAGTTTCATTTACATTTCGCCACTATACTTATTGAATTGATTATTACGCCATTGTTCCTGTTCTTTGAAACCAATATAGCGTCCATTACAATCTGGCCATTGGTGTATTATCGCTTCCAATACGCATTGCGGTTATTTCATGCGGTTATATTTACCTAAATACCCGTGCCTCTCATATCTGTAGTTTTTATATGCTGTTCTACGTAATAAATTACTCATAGTTGCATCCTCCTCGTCATCTGTAACACTACGTTCTGTCCGTTCAATTATTTCAATTCCATACTGCAGCCAATAGCAAGGTGACTCTCCACAACTGCAAAAAACAGTCATTTTCTCTTCATCTGTTATTTGTTTCTCGTTCGCTGTATTTTCTATTTGTTTCCTGTCCCTTTTTTTTATTCCTTCATTTTTTATTTTTTTCTTTACAGTATGTTTCATTATCCTTTTCCTGTGAATTATTTATACCGCCACCTACATTCATACCACTGTCACTTCCCTTTATTTCATCCACGTATTTCTTTCCAGATTTACTGATACTTTCGACATTATTGATATTATCATTATCGTTATCGTGTCGTTTATATTTATGGTTGTTTATGTTGTCTTTTTTATTAAAATTTGAGGCTGTTATATATTCTTTTTTCAAGTACTATCAGATGATTAAGATTATTACTGCACGATCCAGCGTTCACATTTTCACCAGTGCTCTTATCATTTTCTACTTTGTTCTGTGGATGTGATTGTGATATTGTCGCAACATATGCACTTTCTTTCCACGTACCTTCGTATGTTTCTTCCGACTGTTTCATTGCTTTATCCGTTTTGTTTACATAATGTACATGTTCCATTGTTGTTGTCATAGCCGTGGTGTCGTTAGTGCAGTAGACGGAATCGAAATTGAAAAGGACTTTACTTTTCGCTGTACGAGAAATGACTTTCGGTGGAGAATGTTGAAATTTTGTGAAATATGGGAGGATAAAAATTTTCATTTTACAGATTGTCGTTGGTTTTACATTCATCACAGATTGCTAAAAAAAATTATGTAATCTGTTGTGCACATAATGCTCACTGTATTCAATACATCTGGTATTTTTGAAAATCAATTTTCCAATTACTGCCGTTTCAATACATCCAACTTGTTCAAACTTTGTTCAATCATTATCAAATTTTCTCTTTTCCTTTTTTAAAAAATCATAGAAAACCAAATTTTATCTTTACTTTTGTGAGGGTTTTCCGTTCAACGGATATTTCCCCTTAACTAGCGCATTACCGCGAATACAGCTCGCAGTCCGTAAAGGGTTAAAAAGTGTTCGACGAAGGGAACAATTTAGATCGATTATCTATCAGTCCCATCATCAATATTCTCTCATCACATTATAGAACGGGCCTAAATCAAAGGCATTTTTTGCTGTGATTGGGTTGAGACAATCCACCCTTGTTGGTGGAAATAATGAGATTGGGATTTGTAGGAGGAGGAGGAGGAAGGACCTTCCATAACCTGGTTAGAAAAGGTAGGAGGAGGAATTTTGGAAACGTGGAGAACAGCGGTATGTAATAAAATACTGTAAGGGTAAAGCCAGGATTGGGACCGCGAAAGTAATGTTTTCTTAATGTTTAGGGAGGTGAAAATCATTTTAGGGGTGTTCAGGGGATTTTTGACATAAAATGTTTTAATTATTTTTACCGTCACCATCCTAAAAGTGTCGAATACATTACTTTCACCGTCCTAGTCACGAAATCTCCCATAAAATAAAGGGCTATAAAATAAAAAATTTATTCGTCACCTACAAATTTTATTTGTCACCTACAAATTTTATTTGTCACCTACAAATTTTATTCGTCACCTACAAATAAAATTACCATCCAGAAAAAGTGATGTCGTCCACCAATTTGGTGTGCATGGACTGTTCTTATGCACATGCAAATTACAAAGACTCTACCATTAGTAAACGCCAGATCGAAGTTTAGAACCCACCAACCAACTAGGGCACTTCTTTATCTTTCAAACCCATTAAAAAAAAATATGGAATGGACGACTCTTTCGGACGCATATTCACAATTTTATGCAAATTCCCATACATGTACCTCCAACATGTAGAAATGTATGGATATGGATACTGTACGATTCAGACTAGGGATATGCATGGCTAAAGGCAACTGATTCAGCTAATGCAAAAAGTGCACTTAGTCAATCAACCAATCAAAGGACTTGGAAATGGTTCCCAGGAATTTCCAGAACGCAGTTGCAGCCTTTTCTTCTATAAAGCTTATGAGACCATTGCTCAATGTAATTCCTATTAAACATTATCACAATGCTCACTTTAAAAAGTGAAAGATAATAGTTGTTAAAACAAAAACAAAAATTTTTGTTTCAAGAACACGAAAACACATATAGATGTACACGAATCGCTGGATTTAACGTGGGCCACATTAAAAACGTCTGCCATTCTCAAAGCCTTCGTGCAAGAAATAAAGTAGACTTCAATAAAATTCTATGGCGGAATTGATGTGGGTAATTTGTTTAACAAGAAGGATAGAAGGTGACCTTTTAAGGTCAACTTTTACTATATTAAAATATCCAAACTATGTTTCCTCGTCCGTCTCAGTCCAACATCTCCACCCAAGACTGGTCCATAAAAATAGTACATGCATTTCGCTTCAACTTTTAGCAGGTATTGATTGAGTTGCGCCTCTGATCAGATACATCCAAATTTCATTTGAACCCAGAAACTTAGCAGTGCGGATCATGGCACAATGGGTATATGATAAGCCATTTTTACCCCTAAAAGAAAAAGTTCAAATGCTCGTTTTCATGCATCATGGTATAGAAAACGTGGTGAAAAGGATACACAAAATGTTTCCAAACACAATTAAAAATCTAACAGTAGACTTTCATACATGGGTCATCATTATTGATATTAACATTAATGGAATTTAATAGTGCAGAGCTTTTGGGGCTGACCTCTTAAAATAACTGGCTACACAGGAGAAAAGAACCCCATGTATACTATTACCATTAGGCCAAGCCGAGGGATAATATCGCTATACAATCCATCAATAACGAACCACGAAGCATATTATGCTTATTGGTCTTCATTGGTGGATTGTATTATAGAATGCGCAGCGATTGATTGATGTGGTTTGAAGTGAGGTGGACGCGTGTGGCAACTTTCATTGTAAATTTTCCTTTTCGTAAGGTGAGGTATATAATGCGCAGCGTTATCGTGTTTTGTTTACTAGTTGTGTTTCCCGGGGAAAAAGACTGTTGTTCCTTTTTCGCCGGGTTCTCTGATTATAAACATGAAAGAGTAAAGCATTGTGGGCACCCTGCCTAAAGTGGAATCTGCATTTATACAAACGTGGCAGACGTTTGCACAGTTCGACACTGTAGCTCAGTGGAGAAATTACCAGGATGGAATGGAGTGGTCTGAAGTTCAGACAATTTTGTTGTTAGTTCAGACTCTGAACTATGATTAGTTATAGTTGGTAAGTATTTTGTACTATTTATTATTATTATAATTTTTCAATTTAAAAAAGTCGTTTTCCACTTATTAAAATTATGCTGGTGGATGAATAAAGAAAAAACATACAGATTTGTGTTCAAATTCCGGAAGATAAAATCATCGTTTCGAACTTCGAACTTCGAAGCTCAATTAAGATTTTTCTTCTAGCTTTGTTCATTTACCTTTTAATAATTTGGTTTAAGTAAGCTACATAATCCGATCATCACTGGTCTTTTTTGAATAATATTAACTATTTGTCTTTGCACTGCAACAACGAATGTGTCCTATTTGTTTTTTAAAAATAGATTTATATTAATATCATCTAAGTGGCATCTTCCCTAAAGTGAGTCAGACTCTTCCAAAACAGACTCACTCACATGAGCAGACGAGACTCACTAAGTCTCTTTTGAAAGCCGCTAAGTGTTTCAGGATCACAGGTTATGTTGTAGGACACCAGAAAAATTGGGAACTGCGATTTAATTATTAATTTATATATTCGCGTTGGCGATAGGCGACAAAAAAAAGAACAGAAAAGAATGAACAGCAAATGAACATTATTTGTCCTGATGTAATAAAATATTTCCAAAAATATTTGATTTTATTCAGTGTGGCTATCGACCAACAATGGCACTCTATGGTCATATCTACACTTTCCGCAGGTTTTCATGAGTTTTTTTACGGCGCCACGTCACGTGTTACTCAAGTTGGTACATTTATTGAGTAAACACTTCCATCCATAGCTTCCGTTTGGTAGTGGCGTTCAGGTCAGGCTCTATCGTGGTCCCCAGCAGAAGCAATATGCACACGTCTCAGGAGCCGGACGCGATCCGAAGGAAAGATTGTGGCTGGGCGAGGTTTGCGGTTCAACCAACGTGTCTTTTCAGCTGTTAGAGTGTTGTGCAGCGGGAATGTATGCGGGAACCAGCGAAGAATCGACCCGTGCCTTTGTTTGGACATTTCCACATCCTGATGGGAAGCGCTTGATTTGTATTATCCTTCGACTTGAATAATTATAAAACAACAGTAGATTGGAACGGCGAAGGAGTATACACTTAATTTACCCAAATTTTGTGCAGTTCCGATGCACTCACCTTAAGCAATTTTCAGTCTCGTCATTCAAGAGGGTTTTGGGTGTCGAAATGTTTTATTTAAGAAAAAGTCTTGGGAGGGTCATGCGAGCCACATGAAGGAACCAGTCTAATATTGTAAGTTACAGGCTGTGACTCCAATGAGGTGGCTTCATTTGAATTTCAAGATGCTTTGCTTTGAATTCTGAAGAAGAGAGCCTCACATGAGAACGAGAGGAGAGACGATCAGACCGGTTCGTATACAAAGAAAGATAGACTGTGAATGAGTTTACACGGGTGAAACATTCCATGACTCTGATACTCTGTCAGATACACAAATTGATTCGCAGTCTAGGTTTTTGAAATTATAGTTTCACAAGTGGTATACTCACTACTATAGTAGCCTGATAGACCGATCGTCAGACAAATTCATATATATTCGGATTGTGATTGATGCGAATAACAGGTTAACATGCATAGTGTGTGATGAGATTATCTCTCTTTGCTCTTGATACTATTGTAGTGTGAACTATTCATTCCCGAGGCTGGAATAAACATTTAGTTGGACACGTAAAGAAACTGAGAATATGGAAATTTATAGTGGAACGACATGTGTAACCTTAGCTTGACGAAGAGACTAGGAATAAAAAGACGTTGACTCTGATCAGAAAAATCCCGATGGGCTTGTTTTGGAATTTCAGTTTCAAAATATTATTATTTAAAATGCTGTGAAGTTAATACTGTATTATTACCATTCTCGATATCAATAAATCTTGGTGAGTCACACAAGAAATCCTTACCAGATACGCACATCACATATACATTATTGATTTTTTGGCACTAAAAGCAGGTATCTACCCTGGACTACAATCTCCAAACTGATTGTCAGGTTATTTTTTCCATTTTTCCATAGCTCAATGTAAAATTAGCTACTGCCCTAACCAGAACAAGAATTTGTGTACATTTTCAATTTAGGAAAACAGGTTTTTTCGAATCCCATTGCTCTACTACTACCTCGTACTGGAGGTTGAATGGATTGAACCAGTGTAAATTTCTGTAAAATTAATCCGATTGACGTTCAGTTTTTTAAATAATTTAAAAAATAGTTCTTTGGTTGTTGGCAGCGAGTGGAGGAATCAAAAACTGGAGCTCGACTACAATACTATCTTTCATGTATATTGAATTGATGACAGGATCACAAATCACGACGTGGAGGGAGTCAATTTCTGGTCGCTTGAGACTGTTTGAATCGAATTACTGTAGTTAAAACGACGACTGGTGGGCGATTATGTGTTCACATTGCAAGGACGACTGAAAAAATGAAATTTTGGAAAGTCAGTTGAATTCAGAGAGGGCTCCTTGTCGTGTTGATTTTATTAAATGTTCATCCCATCAGAAGGCGCCATCGATTTCGGATTAAAACAATAAAAAACATTTTGTGGAACCACAAGTCCTGACCTTTTTTCCAAAGCATCCTGGGCACAACAGCTTGTCAATATATGTTTTCGAAATGTTGGTCTGCCAGATAAACAGCCGGTTTGATTTCTCCGTCAAATTGTGTAGGTACAATGCACTCTCGTCAGTATCGACATTAACATATATGTTCATAGTTTTTGAGGTAGGAATGGCTGCAGCAGAAAAAAACCAAAAAAAAAAAACTCTCTTTTCTCGTTCTTTTTCGGTATGTACATACACAGATACAGTATCGTATATTTTCAATATACTATAATAGTAATCAATTGATCGGTCATCACTTCCATATTTCTCAATTGCAAGCTCCTTTTTCTTTGAGAAAAAAGAAAGTTGTTTATCAGTTTTTGAAACAGTGGAATTTTCAATTTATTTATTTTTGTTTGTTTTTGTTTGGGCTTTGGTCGCATTCAGGGTGGCATCCAAATTGCCAAAGTTTGGTGATGAAGCTGATGTCACATCGTTGCATCATCTACAGTACGAGGGAATGTCCAAGACGATTGCTTTTGGTCTTTGCATTGATCTCCACGAATGCATGTCTTGATTCATACAGGCGTCACTGCGTCA